>OZ005656.1:47166815-47388603 GCA_963930645.1 Salticus scenicus | reverse complement strand
CTCAAATTGTTGCAGTCTATTGTAAATGTATGTACTTCAATTAAGTATGTTCTCAAAAAATATTTTCCCTCTACCCGATGCCCTACCAGTGGCCGAGCGTTTCTGTGCTGCTCGTCGACACAGCTGTTTGGAGTTTTTCGTGGTTTTCTCTAAAATTTGCGCAAACACGGGCCAAGATCTCTTAGAAAGACCCCCACGATGGAAATTCCATCCATAGGCCTAGGATCCTTGCGTAATCAATCGGCCTTAAACCAACAACCACAACTAACCTCTTCCTGGTAAAGAGAAATTTTCTAAAACTTCCAGAGTCATCTATAAATAAAAATGCACAAAATTCCCTGAAGGTACTATTTAGGTGTTAAGGAATCGAGTGATGTTTTAAATATGCAAAAAACACTTAGAGAAATGTATAATTTTTTCATGTGAATTCAGTATGAACTGTAATTTTAAATTTTTATATTTAAAAAAGTGAGATTAAACTTAAATTATAGGAAAAGCTTAAATTTTACATAAGTAATGGTGAAGGTTTCAATTATAGTGAACAAGAGGCTCTTTATGAGAGGGGCAAAAATATGCTCAATTTTAAGCGTATTTATAATAGTATGTAAGGGGGTCCTAAAAAAAAAAACCATAGCCTTGCACCCTACGTGCCTTAATGAAACCTTGATTTTGGACGCCTCTCGAAATAAAATCCTGGGTAAGCCCTTGACAACGGAATTTTCTTTCTTTAATACTGAGTTGGAGAAGAATGGGTGATATGCATATAATAGGTAGTAGGCAGAAAAAAAAAAAAAAAAAAAAAAACTGCCCTGTGTCCTCTCTCTAGTAATAGAAATTCTGGTTAATTGTGAACCAAGTTATACTCTTGATTCTCGGAAGCAAACAGGGGCAAAATAGTCATCTGTATTTTGGAGAGGTCAGTTCCACGAATGTTAAATGTCAAAGTTTCAAAGTACATTCGTTGTACGTTGTTGTTGGACCACAACTTATTGCAGATTTTTGAACCAGTGAAGTGCGTGTTTGACATTTTCAAGCATCCAGAATAGTTTTGGTAAGTTATTTTTAACAAATATACTACATTATTAATTATTATATATATATATATATATATATATATATATATTTTTTTTTTTTTTTTTTTTTTTTTAAATATATTTTTCTTTATATGTATTTGATGATTTTTTGTAGAAAGATTTTCTTATTTTCCAAGGCCCAGCCGGCCCATGCGTTAATCAGACCCTATTTCTTCTTTCATTCTTAATTACAATTTTTAAAGAATTAATTTTTCATAAACGAAGCAAAAAAGCAGTTGCATGTAAAATTTGAATAGCGTCTGCTTTATTTTAATCTCACGAGGAAAATAATTTTTAGATATTGATTTAAATTAAGAAAGTTAAAATCATCTGCAGATGAAACTGAAAAATAATTATTTAAAAATCGTCTGTTTTTCCGAATATTTCTTTTAAATATTGCTTTAAGAATCATGTTGCTATTGCATGCAAAAACGAACGGCAATTTGCCGTTAGCCCCTAGGCGGCAGCAATATAAATCCGCCATCTGATCCTGTAAATGAATCATTAAGAAAATCATGTCGTTTTCATAAGAAACATACTTTATTGCATCTGAAAATTAAACGATAATTTTGTTATGTATAATTTTGTAATGTCATTTTCCAAGTTTTAAGAAGATCTTAGATCGTAATGCATTTGAATTATTCCATTAATTTCCGTAGTTAAATCACTAATGCTGTTTATGCTATTTTCAACTGAAAACAAGCCATAATGAACCTGCTGATGTATGATAAAAAAATACACATGTATACCCATCAATTTCAAAGAAATAAATATTTTTTAGTAATATGAGATCGCAAACAGATGCTTGGTTGATTGGTTGTAGGGTTTAAGTCCGATTGACTACACACGGGTCTTAGTACTTACGGTGTGATGCTCTATGTGGGGGTCTTTCTAAGGGGTCCTAACCTTTACTTACGCGAGCTTCGGAGAAAATTACGGAAAATTCCGCACGGCTAACTCGATGAGCGCGACCTGAGGTCGAGCCCACCATTTCCTATCTCTGAGCTTTGCGCGGAGAACCACTCAGCCGCTAGTGGGATCTATATCAAACAGATAAGCAGAAGCCATGCTCATGACAGATAGATGTACCGAAGCCATTTCTACTTTTTTAAAACATTGTTGAAAAGTGTTAAAAACAAAAAACTTACTACACAGCTGGAGAAAAAAATCTAGCATGTTATGGCGATTACAAAACTTTGTTCTATATTTTACCATATAAACTCCCGCAGTGCGAAACATTTATTAAAATTATTATTCATTAAAAATGTTTTTCATGATAATACAGATGCGATTTTCATGTCAGAGAAGCATAAAACTAAATTTAAATAAAGTAAAATAAAAATGAATAATAAATTCTTTCTTCTATATTCAACGAAAGAAAGTATTGATTTCGTAAAAAATTTATATTTATGGTTTTCAATGGATTTATACGCTTTGAGAGATCCAGAACATATTTGACCATATGTCTGTCCGTCAGCCTATGTATGTATGTGACAAAATTTTCTGCAGATTATTGTATCTTAAGAGTAACTGAACAAAATTTCATACAAATCGATATCTAGTTACATCATGACATAAATTAGTGCATATCAATTTTTAGTAAAATTCAGCAAACAAATGGCGCTACAATTCATCCCCTACCCTAATTTTTTAACATAACGTATTGTACAAAATTTCGTAGAGAAGTCCTTCCCCGTTGGGGAAGAGGTGTAAGTTTTTAATATGGGTATCTTTCAAAAGAACTCGTCAATACCTTTTAAAAGAATTGCGGAACTACTGATCTGGGACAATTTAAAATCAAGTTATCGATTTTTTTTCCCTTCTTAAAAGTGAAAAAAAAAAAAAAAAAAAAACTTACAGAAAATTGATTTTTTAAAATGTTATTTTGTAGAACAAAAAATTGACCTTCTTTGTTTGTTTAGCATTATAAATCTCTGGGATGATAATCGTCTTCATTCTTCATGGGAGATAAATTTTAAAAGAAAATAATTTTTTAAGGTATTTGCAGAGAATGAGTTCGTATAGATGAAAGTTTTATGATGGCCACATCATATTAGGTTTATGTAATTTCTGGATGGTTTTGAATATTTCCACAGAAATATAAGTCGTTAGTTGTTACCTGTATATGTACCTCCAGTAAAAATTTTAAAGGAAATTCGACATTTTTTTTTTTTTTTTTTTTTTTTGGTTAAGTTTTTCTTGACGAATTTTTTTTTTTTTTATTTATTGAAGCTATATATATGCCGAAAGTAATAAGTATCGTTGTGTATAGCTTTCGCCGAGATCAGAAAATTAAAATAAATAAAACCTTTTGCATATTTATTTATCCCATAGTTTTACTGAGTGCATTTATTTACAACTACATTATCGTATAGTAACTACTTCAAGTGTTGTCTTTAATAATAACAAACTTATTTTAAAAAAAGGGGGGTAATATAATAAGCAGGCAATTAAAAAATTCTAGTTAGGTTTCTCTCAGTTAAATTATATTTTAAATAAATTACTCATTTTTAATATTAGTATATTCAGTTTTATTTTGATATAATATTCTAAACAGAAATGCTTTTAAATTATAACATTAACCGCTTTTACTTAATTTTTCTCACCTTAAATCGCTTTCCGGGAATACTTACCTAGGAATAATCCTTGCCATTTTTAATCAAATTAGTTAAACCATTTATACTCCCACCATCCCACCTTCCACCGAGCACTTCTCCTGATTCAGTATCCTTTTTTCACTGAAGACGGTACGCTTTAGGCTACCGAAACAGCTGTATGCATTTGCAATATTTTTCTTTGGCGTTTCTGACGTAGTAGTTTATTCGGGTTTTAACATATGATATTGTGTTGTAATGGAAATACAAATAACAGTGTTATATTAAGAGCAAAAAAAGAGAAATTCATTTCATATTATTATGAGAATTGTAACTTTTTCCTTTTAGATTCCATGTATATTTCTTCATGCATTATCAAGCTGTAAAACACCTTTTACTTATATTCAACTGGTAAGTTCACCTAGAATTCATCTATAATATTCACCGGTTTGTTTTGGAAAACTGGAGCTTAAATAAATAAATAAGTAATAATAAATAAGTAAGAAATACACACAAGTCTTTCGGTACAAAACTCCGTTATGCACTTTTAACATCGTCCGTTATGGAAAAGGGTTGATACTGAGTCTTAAAAACTATAACGTAAATATTAATTACAAATTTGAAAAATCGTGAGATAAAAGGGCCATGCCCCCTCCCCCCTAGAAAAATATTCTAGTTACGCCAATGTGCATACTTGCCGACCATCTCATTATGAACCGTACAATTTTTAGTATCCGCCTTTTATTTCACACCAGTAATTTTAGTCTTATTTAATCGTAACAACATTTGGAGAGAATTACTCTAAAAATATAGTGGTGTGAGAAAAGGGGCGTTTTTTCAGGAGGCGTTAACAATTGCACGGTTATTAATGAGAAGGTTGGCAAGTAAGTATATGCAATATAATTATTTCATTTAACAAAGGAAATTTAATGCTCAGAAAAAAATAATAAAAATATTAAAGTGAAAATTTTTGAGAGAAACGATTAAATTAAATGAAAAATAATTAGTTAATAGGCTTTTATAATTGTAAATAGAAATTTGTTAATTTAAATACATATTTTCTAAAATAATTTGTATATATTTAAACATTGATTTTTTTTTTTTTTTTTTTTTTTGTAAACAACTTTATACAATCTAAAATTTTCTAAAATTTTGAATTTATAATTTGTAATTAGTTCTATAATCTATTTTAACATCCTTCTAACAGTTATTTCGTTGAAAATTCTTCAAATTGATGAATATTAAGAATGTAATTATCTCTGAAATTCTCGGAAGGGAAAGAGCGATTAAATATAATAATTGTAAAAATATTTATATTTGCATCGCGTATTTCAAGGGATTATTTATAATTATTCTCGTAAAGGACTGAATCTAATTACAAGAATGGCACCACAGTTTGTTGGAAGATTAAACAACACGGGGGTCAAAGAATTATTAAAAAAAAAAGTTCCAAAAGTCACCATTTGGGAATACGTGGGTGGCGCTTCGAAATAGAAAAGAGAGTATTAAAAATGGAAAAATTGGGACAAATTACCGTAAGGTCTCCAAATTCAAAATAATAAATGGGTACAAAAGAAAAGAAATGTACACAATCAAGAATTTTAATTTATAAATTGTGAGAAAAGCTTTACTTAAAAAACAGCGCCACATATTTTCCTAGCAGTAAATTTTAGATTTTTTTTTTTTTTTTCGGAATCCTTTGTCTTTTGTCTTGATTAATCTTCTCACAAAATTTGGCGCTATTCTTTCAATTAAATCGCGTTATATAATACTGTAACATACTTGCCAACCATCTCATTAATAACCGTACAATTGTTAACGCCCCCTGAAAAAACGCCCCTTTTCTCACACCACTATATTTTTAGAGTAATCCTCTCCAAATGTTGTTACGATTAAATAAGACTAAAATTACTCTAAAAACTTATTGGTGTAAAAAAAAGGCGGGTACTAAAAATTGTACGGTTCATAATGAGATGGTTGGCAAGTATGCTGTAAGCATTGTTGATTTAATTACGGCCACCCTGTATGAAAGTGATGCTGATGAGATGCTTGAGACAAAGGTAAGGAACTGGTTACACTTGTTCAGTAAAAAAAAAAAAAAAAAAAAAAAAAAAAAAAAAAAATCCTTGTATTAGTATAAACACAAGTGATAAACTAAAAATTTCAATTAATTAAACAAATATGATATTGAAAATCTACACACAGAACTTGACTTCTTTAAATGGAACTGTACAGTTTGCATCACAAGTGCAACAGTGTACAGAGAAAGAATTCCGTGACTGACATCTAGAAACTAAATTGCGTCTCTACACTGTAAAAAAATAACTATTACCAGCTGCAAGAAACTTTGTGATTGGAGAAAATAATTATTTTCTTCAATCACAGAGAGTTTCTTGCAGCTGGTAATAGTTATTTTTTTACAGTGTAATAAATTTAGTCACATGTCATCCTTTTAAATTCTAATTATGTTTGTTAGCGAGTTCTTGAAACCCATATTAGAATTCTAGATCGTTTTCCTGTATTATCGTGGAGTTAAACTTATTTAAAAATCTCTGCAAATAAAAGAGAACTCAAGAGGCGATTTTTAGTAACTATAATCTTTGTTTATTACCCAATTCTGGGAAATCAAGCAAGAATTTCACGCAATACAAAGGTTTCGTAATCTCCATTATATTCATAATATTGTTTCATCATTTTGAAAAGTATAGACTAGAAATTCTCTATCATTTCGTTTATCTTGTTTATTTGTTTACCTTATACAAATAGCTCGTAAATCTATAATTCTTGTTTGGGACTTCAGAAAATGACTAACTACTCGTTCTTCATGGAGGCGGTATATATATATATATATATATATATATATTTATTTATTATTTCTCAGTGTGGCATTCGGCCGAAGAGGGAAGCGTAAGCAATCTTTCAAACTTCTAAAGCTATCACTGTTTCACATTTACTTTCGTTTTCTAAGGCTATGTGTAACAAAGAAATGTTCAAATATATAGATATGATAACAATTATGTCTAAATTTCTCTTATCAATTGAGTCGTAAGCCGAAGTTACAGTTATTCCGAGGTTACAGTTATCTCACTTCACCCTATATGTATATACGGAAATGTTTTCAAAATTAAAGTAATGATAATATAAACAATACAAATGCAATTTATATTTAATTAAAGTGTAGAAGCAAATTGATATTTTTTCAAATAATCGTATAATCACCGACAAGATATATTTTAATTTATTCATGCGCCCTCTTAAAAGCCGCCTTTTTTTCACACCTCTTTCCATTTAGTAAAAATTTTTCCCACATCTAATATGACTAAATGAGAAGAAAAATACATTTTAAGAAAGTAGTGTAAAAAAAGGGCAGGAAATTACGATGTTCTACAATAAACCAAAATATTGGTACGTTTGTATTCAGGAAATGCACATAGATATGCACATAAATACGTACAAAAAAAAAACATCTGGCTGTCACTGAATTGCTTGATAAAAAATGCCATGCAATTCTAAACTTTTGAAAAATATTAATATAGGTTCGGATTTACGTAGCTTGTGCTTATGTAATTTTTACTCTTACATAAAAAAGCTGTTCATATATGCACTTTTTTCTCTTAGTAAAATATGATTGTCAGCTTCGAGAGTTAGATTATTATTATTTCAAGTTCTTATATTCAATCAGGTAGACCTATTGTTTGTGCATAATAAATGGCATAATTATGTTGATAACTACTTTTCCCCAAAAAATTAAATATTCCACATACCTAAACATTCAGCTTTTTCACACAAACAGGTTTATATTTATATTCCTTCTTGTCATTAAACTGTTGCAGTAACATTTTATTTCTTTAAAAATACAAAGAAATCTGCTGTTCTTTAAACCTCGTTTTATTTTCGCCAGTACACACACCAGTTTATGAACAAAATGTTAACATTTTCAGATTTTATTTCAGAAAATGATAGAAGTAATCTGAAAATACATTTTTGCGGGATAAAAAAAGATTTATAACGAATAAACGAACGTATCATTACGGGGGTAGATTTTTGGAAACTGATAAATTCTTTGATTAAGATCTTTAAATGGAAAGTTTTTTCTTTTTTTGCTACACTGAAAAAGTTTTCAAAAGATCAATAATCGATCGATTAATCTCTTATGTTTCCCAATGGATCTTACATTGCTTTTCTGCTAGGGTAAGAAAAATAAATGATCTTTTATTTTTGAAGAAAATTTTCCTATGTCACCTTGCAGAAATGTTCACTTATAGTTCTTTGAAAGAAAAGTATTGGATAAATTTCTATACTTTTCTCTCTTGCTTTTTATGAATATACTTTTTGAATCACTTCTTTATGGTTTTACAGATTAAAGTTTATTTGATAATGCAGTTATTCTTGTTAATGAAAGGGGTTTACAATCATATTTTTCAAACATGCTTTACATTAATTTAGTACTTTATTTTTGTAAATGACAGAGGTTATAACGTCATAAACTTTGATTAACACTGTTTTTTTTTTTTTTTTTTTCTTTTTTTTTTTTCTGTTTATATATATCTTATCGCATAAATTTGACAGTTAATTAAAGCAAATTTTATTCCTGAAAAACACTATTATTCTAAAAGATGACACCACAACATATGTAAATAATTACGCAATTTTTTTTTATGAATTTGGGAAGAAAATGCTTTTAAAATAGCCACTAAAAATCTATAGAATCCTGGGATTTTATGATAACAAATTCACGTCCTGAAACACCTACGTAATGCTATTATGAAACGCAAAGCACAGCATTTCAAATGGTGTTATGAGTTTATGCTAGACCCAAATATACAATCCGGTGCGCATACAATTTACAGATGATGCACAGCACCACCCACCCAAAATTTTGCAAATACATTCATTGTTCTTGGATATAAATAATTAAAATGTTTGCTTAAGTTAAAAAATGTATGTCTATGCGTTAGCAAAATTTTATAAACGCTGTATTTAAGGAAACACTGTTCGGAATTCAACAAAAGTTTGTATGTTATCGGATTTGACCTAAATTTGTACTGATTAGATATCTATATATTAATAGGTAAGCATAAAATTTGTAGTCCCTTTTTAATATATTAATTATGGGAGAAGAGGGTTGAAAATGGTATCATTCGAAAGGTATGGTTAGCTGGAAGGTGCAAATACAAATATTATTTTCTTACGATGTCAAGAAGGTATTTAAAAATACATTTATTTTTTATGCATTTCCCCCCATTTTTCCCTTTTATACACGTATTCCTTTAAATTAAAAAAATACCTAAAAATAGAAAGTTGTTAAATCTGGCAATTTCATAAAGCTCAAATACAACCATAGACACATTAATTTGTATAATGTAGCATCACCATACGCAAGCGAAGTGATGACGTCACTGTCTGTCCATGAAGCCATGAAAAAGATTTTCTATGTTAATCGTCCATTGGATTTTTTGTAAAAAATTATTAAAAAATAACGGAAATTATCTGCCGATTTTAATTCCGATATTTGGGTATAGTTATATATAAGTTACTGTCTACATGTGTTTGATTGAGTTATTTTTTCTGTAAAATTGATGAAATTTTAATTTAAAATCACAAAACTCCAGAAAAAAAATGGCAAACTTCCAGTTTCGAATGTAAACATAAACATTTCATCTCAAAGGGTGGTATTTAAACAATAAATATTCAACTAATATACTAAATAAAAGGAAAATGGATTTGTTACTAACTGCTGCATGTATAAGTAGACGATACGGAAAAAATTCCGATTTCCGTTTTTTGCTGAATTTACATGTTTTGAGCTTTCTATACTTTTCAATTAACTGAAATTGGCTACTCATTTTTTAAAAAAGTGTCTTTATTGCTAGCTTTTGTGGGTAGAAGAAGCAAGTAGAAGATACATAAAAACTTTTGATTTCCGGTTTTCGATGAATTTACACGTTTTGAGATTTCCTTGCATTTTAATTAAGTGAAATTGACTACTTATTTTTATTTTTTAAAAAGTGGATTTATTATTCTTTCCTCTGCATATATAAGTAGAAAATATCAGATTCAGAAAAGTTTTAGATTATCGGTTTTCGATAAAGTTACACGTTTTGAAATTTCCCGAACTTAATTCGACCATTTTTGAAAAATATCTTTTTTTTTTTTTTTTTTTTTTTTTTTTGTTCAAACACTGTACTTTATGAACCAATCGAATTAATTTAACAGAATTTGATACTTGGTTGGGCCTTGGTTTGACATGGTACCTATTAGCTTCTGGGCTGTATCACACAACAAGGGGCGTTTTCACGTTGCGATTTTCTCTCATTTCAGGAAAGGCTAACATCTACAGAGAGAAATAGTTATATTAAGTAAAACTCTGCTGATTCAGTTAGAGTGAATATCGGCAAACAATTGCCGCAGCTGTGTTGCAATTGCATTCCGTTTAGGACAAGGCAATAACTTTGCTTTTCCTCGGTTTGCAAAAAAAAATGGTCGAGTTTCGACCACTGGGTGAGACTAGTTTCAATTAATCGCCCAACAGGTGACGATGCTATGGGGCAATTTTCTTCACCTAAGAAAATGCTGTTGTGTGTAATTGACAAATCGTTATAAGTGTAAAGGCATTGGTGAAAAAAATAATAATAATAATTCTATATGTATGCGTATTAGCCGAAAACTAGCTTTTCTATGGTGATGTTCAATCTCATTTATAAGAAATCAAAGTCTGAGTATATATGATATATAAATACACCAATCTAGATATATGGATAAATAGTATGAAAAACTATGCTGAACCAATTTTTGTACGTAACAGACGACAGACGGCGCTGCTATACTGCAATATTTTCTATATGCACTGAATCTGATATGTAAGACAGCCATCATGAAAAAATATGCTTATTAAATTTTGGCGTATATCGGTCAACGAGTGGCAATGTTCTAACTCATTTTGTGTGATTTTTCAAATTTTTCTGTGATTTCTCAGCATTTGTTGGGGAAAATCATACTAATGTGCATATGTTAAATATTTACTGTGAGAAGCAAGCCTGCAGCGTTCCTAAATTTTTACATACGTTTTATAATTTTTCACCACTATTTCAGAACAGGTATCTATCTATATATATATACATATAATATTACAGCATCTAAAGCATTCAAGAAAAAAATACTTTTGAAAATAGTGGTAACAATATAAAGTTTCGTTGAAACTTAAATCCTAATGATTTAAGATATCCTAAAGGGCTTAATTTTAATTTTGAATGTTTTTCTGATTATGAGGAATAATCACCACCGCCGCAATCTACTATTCAAAAAAAGAAAAAAAAAAAAAAAGAATCTATAATGATTTTTGGGAGACCAGCATTCGATACTCATTTCGAAATTTGTTTGCTTGGAAAGGAGTGAACACACGAAGTGAGCATACATAAGCCTGATGTTAAAATAGGTAAAGTTATTTTAGCAATTCAGATTGACTTAACTTTAGAAAAATTCTCATAAAGGTGACATCTGGGGGGGGGGGGGAAATCAACAGTATTATGAGATAATTTTGACATTCCTATCTGACAAACCTGCCTCTTATACATACGGTGACATTTGGGGGGGGGGGAATCAACAGTTTTATGCGGTAATTTGGAAATTCCTATCTGGCAAACCTGCCTCTTATACGTACGACAAATGACATATTTATTTCCGAAACGTCAGTGGAGTGGAGGTCTGATTGTGTAGACTCAAAAAGTTTTTGGGTTCTGACTGTCTGTCTGCATGTATGTGTGGCGATAACTGCCACAAAAATCCTACGACTGACTAGCGAATTGGTGCACATAATTTATTCTGAAGTACTGTTATGGTGCTAACTAAGATCCAGAATAAATTATTAATGTTGGCAACTCTGTAACGTAGGGTTTGACTTTGGATTTGACTGGAGAGTTTAGTGTTCACATGCTTCCGTTTCTAGGATAAATATCATCTGGAAATTTCGATCTTTTCATCACTGCGCCGATTAACAATCAGTTAACGATAATTCTTAATCATGTAACTATCTTTGTTAAGCTGGGATCATTTAATTTAAATATCTTACCTCTATTACATAACTATACTTCGTTGGAATCCAACTACAATATTTTTTTAATTTTCAGTGATCTTCGTTGTATTTAAGAAGGACTTGTCTGAAAGCATGGATAATATGGGGTGTCCGAAATGTTGATTTGCACTTTAAAAAATTACAAATGAACAGGTAGAAATATATACTTAGAGTTCTTTTTTTTTTTTTTTTTTTTTTTTTTTTTGTGTGTGTGTGTGTATGTGTGTGTGTGTGCGTGTGTGTGTGTGTGCGAGCGCGTGCGTGTGTGTTCGAGTGCGTGCGTGTGTGTTCTATATATACATGATTATTTTGAAATGTCGCAAACATGCCAATATTTTAATTTATTCGGAGAATTACAAGTACTCGCTTTATTTCTTCACTTTTCTTAAATAGTAAAATAGTATTTTTTTTTTTTCCTTGTTTAATGGTAATTACATATTAGAGAAAAATTTACTACAAATAAAGTTTTATAAAAGAAGGACAAGTAATAACAGGGCTCCGAAATAAATTAAAATATTCGCCTGTCTGCATACATTAGAGAATTATTATTTTATTCTTTTTATCCCGAAAATTTCAGGCAGAAAATGAAAAATCGACCTAGGCGTGTATATAAATAAAAAATATAATATAATATAACATAATATAATATAATATAACATAATATAATATAATATAATATAATATAATATAATATAATATAATATAATATAATATAAAAATATTTGATATCTAAGCACAGAAAATAATGTTCGTGTATATGCGTGTATTAAAATTTATTCCAAATGAAGTGTAAAAATAATAGCACTACGTAAATGTTCTTGGTTTTGGTAAACTGAAAAATCAAATTGCAAAAATATTCCAGACTGTTAATTCTGCAACGTCATTGGCATTGACATAGGAAACAAAGCAGTGCACTTTGAACAGAAAAAAAGTGCCTTCTTACATATAATTAAATTTTTTATTAAAAGAAAAACAAATCTTAAAATAAAAATCAGGTGAAATCTGACTTTAAAGCAAAAGAATAGAATTCATTTCTACTGCAATGCTTTATTCAAGGCTGTCAATCGTCTCAAATTTTCGATACCGGTATTTCTTTACAGAATTTTTTTATAAACTTTATAGCAGTTTTCTATGATTAAATTAGGTGAAACTTTCTATAAACAATGACCAGTATTCAAAATTCGAGGCAGTTGGCAGACATGCTTTATAGAACGTGATTAGAAATCTGGTTTAGATTCGATGTGCCCCACACGACTAATGGCCTCTTTGAAATAATGCAATAACACACTGCAGCGCAACTTTTTACAAAACTTACAACATCGTATTCGTTTGTTCTTATTTGTTTATTTTTAATTATTTTTTAAGAGTAAAGATAGATTAAATGCATTGCAAAATAAATTTCGATATTTAATTTTATAAAACAAAACAAAGTGTATGTGCATTTTTTTATTTGTTTATTTTTCATTATTGCTTCAAAAAATAAACATGCATTTCAGACACCGTGTGTTGTCTTCATAAACAGCGGATATATACATATATAGGCTTTTCTAGATATATTTGCTTTTAACTTTCGAACTCTAACACCGTCTTTTTTGCAGCTTTTACATTTAGTCAAGAAATACTTCTTTATGTTTAATGCTAATTAGTAATTCATAATAAAATATTTTGAAATTAAACTTGGGGATAATGGTTGTTTCAATGCATAACTATTCACTAAAGAATTATTAGTGAGACTATTTTTACTAATTTGAAAGTATCCAAATTACATATTAATAAAAAAAAATTATGAAATTAAAAAAAAAATATTAATAATAATCTTTAAAGAAAAAAAAATCATTTTATTTTCCTTTGAAAAGTTTTAAAGTTGTCAAATAATTAAATATACTTTTCGATGACTTATATTTTCGAAATTACTCGGAAATTAAATTTTCTAATCAGTATTCCGTTTTCTAGTACAGCGTCCTGTTCATCAACTTTTGAAAACGTAATCGATATCTTGAACAAGTTTCAATTAAATTTTCTAACAAAAACGGTATGATTTAAGATAGATTTCCCCCTTAAACTTATTTTAATTTTGTAATCGATCAATCTCGTTTGGAATTCTTAATTAATTTCAAAATTTTCCAGTAGTTACTATTTTTACTTTGTTTAATCGATTTATTTTTAAAAATGTTTAGTATTTGCTGTAATTAAGGTAAAACTTTTAATAAAAACTAAAATTTTATTAAATAAATGTTTATTGACATTTTTTAGTAACTATTAATTGATAAAACAAAATGTTTAAAAGTTGTGTATCCCCAAGAGTCAGAAAGAGTGAGAGATTTTTCAATCGCTGAATATGGTTCAACCGAAATTGTTCGCTCTTTTTGGTGGTGGTGGGGGAAGGGTGAAGGGGGTTTCATTTTTCCTTTTTTTTATTCTGCTTCCCTATAAAATTGTATTTATATATTTTTATATTTTATATTGATGTATTACTATTTACTAATATATCTTATTTATAAATATGATTCTTTATATTAGTATTTTATATTGATTTATTTTTAATCTTGAATTCGATGGCTTTATATATTTTTTGCTTATTTGTTTGAGAAGTCGGGTGCTGCGAACGTATTTTTTGGCTTAAAGCACACGTTCCCACATAAATTTCTCATTTTCCATTCCCTACATGTGTGTGTGTGGTGGGGGGGGGGGGATTCCCTGAAGAAGGCCCGCGTGTGTTTTGGGATTGCTTTTCATTTATTATCGGTTAATTAATTGATTTTCGTTTATATTTCCTCTTGTTGCATTTTGCGCATTGGTTTATGATTACATAGTTTAAAGTTTTTATTGAGGATTCGGGTTTTCCCTTATTAATTTTCGAAGTTTATTATATATATATATATATGAACCACTAGAGAAAGAAATCGGCAATAAAAATTGATAGTTCATATTTCTACAGAAAGGTGACACTTTTCATGAGTTATAGAAAAAACACTACGCAAATTTGGAATGTTTTTAAAAAACAATATTCAGTGTGATTTATCACTTTGCCTTTAGAGGAAAAAGATCGATCATTACTCATCAAATTCTGTTTTTCTAACACCAATCGTTTCTCAACTGCATTACAAGAATATAGACGAATAAAATGATTGTGAAAAATTGGTCTATCCTGTCTTACAGGATTTGAGAAAGATGATTATTAAATTTGAAGAGACTGGAGAATTGGGTATGCAGCGAGGAATATGACGAAAACTCTTCTAAAATGATACTATGGTTGAAGTCACATTGTTTTTGTCGAAAAGCAACCAGTTCCGTTTTCCGTAACCTACGAAAAATACAGGGTCACATCGCTCATTTGATTTGTCAGTCCGTTTATCTACAGTATGAAAGTTTCTGCAATATCAATACCAGATCTGCATTATGAAGCCGAAAAAATACATTGATTTTACTGGCCTTCTTTAAGTCAGAACGCTGACAATAAACTCTGACAATAAACCGGGATGCTGTTTTGAATATAGAAGTATGACTTTTTCCGCAGTTTCTTGTTAAAGTCACTTTTCGTTATCTTTTTCGCAGTATACCCATCTGTACAGTGTACTTAAATTTAATACCTTTCCCAAGCTCTGCCAATGCAGATGACTTTCTTGTAAGCCATTCAAGATAAGAAATTCTTCGAATGCAATTGAAAAATTATTATTGTTCTAATAAAACAATTTTTATTAAGGATGGACTTTTCTCCTCAAATTTGCACGGTGAAGAATGATTTTATAACATTAACAAGTCTTTTTATTGAACACTTCAAATTCGTATAACCCTTTTTCTGCATTTCCTGAAAAGCACCATATACCGTCTGAAATTTGAAGCATTAATTTTTATTGCATATTTCTTTTCTTTATGCCCATGTAACGCATATAAGCTTCAAAGAATTACTTCTGCAATAACAGGATCTACATATAAGTCTAAACAGGGTCACTAAAATCAGGGTAGCGGTATTTATACGGTATAGTTAAGAATAACTTTTGTCATTATTCATGAAGGATTTGAAACTAATAATAATTAACAGTGTCAGCAATAAATTTGAAAATAAGAAATTTAAAGTATAAAGAAAAAGATTTGTATGGGTTATAGCTTATAATTCCGGGACCTATTAATTATTTTTTCTCTTTTATCTTGCATTGTAAAAGAACTTCTATAAAACAAATAGATAAGAACTTTTTTAAAATTTCAAAAACTTTAAATAATTAGGCCGCATATTTATAGATCTATATGTTTTACATACGATATTATATTTTGATAAATTGTAAAGTAAGTTAGGGTTCATTTATTATTTTATATAAATTTATAACTTTTATAATTCAAAACACTCTCTAATGTAAAACTTCTCTGAATATATTTTGATCATTTCTTAAACAATAATGTTTGTTTTTTATACAAGTAAAAGTAAATGGATATATTTTCATAGCTGTAAAATTTGAAGCTTGTTCAAAGGGTTTATATCTTCCTTCCTACAATTTAACTCTTCGTTAATGATACTAAAATGATGATGAAATATATATTTTGAATAGCTCTTTAATAACAATAATAATAAAAATAATGCATATATATATATATATATATATATATATGTGTGTGTGTGTGTGTGGTTGGGTGGGTGGGTGGGTGTGCACATAAAATATTTTAAATTGTGGCGACTTTTGAATATTCATATGGAATGTATGAAGATTCATTTTTAAATAAAAAGAATGCCTGTAATTTTTTTGATTTTACATTACTGTATGCACTGTAAATATTTACGCTACTTTCTACAGCATCTGCTGTTAAGGGCCCGCTTCACTTACCGTCGCCGGAAGCCGAAGCTAATGTTATTCTATGGGAAATTTTTCTTTACAAATAACTTATTAACTAATACATATTTTTAAATTCCGTTTTCACATTCTGAAATTTCCCAGCTGTTAAATTGGCAGACTTTTTTAAAAAATATATTTTTTTAATTTTTATATTTTATTTTGAAGCTGCAAAATACGAATTTTGAATATGTGAATTTTTTCATTTTGCAATTTCAAAATAAAATATTAAAAATTAAAAAAATACATTTTTAAAAAAGGTCCGTCAGTTTAACAGTTGGGAGTTTTCTGAATGTTAAAACAGAATTTAAAAATATGTATTAGTTAATAAGTTATTTGTAAAGAAAATTTCCCCATAGAATAAAATTGGCTCGGGCTTCCGGCGACGGTAAGTGAAGAGGGCCGTTAAAAAAGGATACAAAAGGATACAGCAGAAAAATTGCTAAAAAGAGTCTTTTACACACATGGTTCTATTGTAAATTATTCAATTTAACAGCATAATATGCTGGCATTTATTTTTGACACCACATTCTTCTGTAATAATAAGCGCCTTTTTTAATTACTTATTTATTTTATATATATATTACAGTGCAAAATTTGCAGAAAGCATTTTATTATTATTATTATTATTATTATTATTATTATGGAATTGTATTTCAAATCATATGATACAGTGTTTTACAAACACTTTAAATGTGCCAAGATATGTTAATTACCTTAAATATATGACAATGAAAAGAAAGGGAAAAAAAAGATAAGCAAGAAAGAAAGAAAGAAAGAAAGAAAAAATGGAAAATTTAAGCAAACAGCTTTCACAACTTATACAATTTCTAATTCTACTCTCGGTGAATGATATTTGTTAAGTAATGAATAAAACATATGCACTACGAAAAATAAAAATAAATAAATAAATAAAAAATAAAATAAAAATAAAAATCTAAAAATAAAAAAATAAAAAAATATTGTAGAAAAACAATTTATTAAGTTTATTTATCAATTAAATCTCAACTAAAAAGAATTATGTGTTAACTCTTTCAGGGGCGGTGATGCCACTACAGCATCACCATTTTTAATTTTCAACTGAAAAAATTCATCAATCGGTAATATTTTACAGGATTTTATTATTATAACTTAAAGAGAAAAATTCATTTATTTCTTATCTTATAACATTAATCGTAAATTCTAGTGGTTGTTGATTTTAAATGTATAAAAATACTCTGCCCTTGAAAGGGGTAAAAGTGCTTACAACTACAAAGCGTGAACTTAGGTTTGGTTTGGTTTAGAGTAACACTCTACGGTTATTTATACACTTTCAAGTTCATTTGGCATATTACAGTAATCGTTTGCTTCTATAGTTTACTTGATCTTTTCAGTTAGTATTTTTATGAATACTAACTGAATTTTTTATTTTTTTTTCTTAAACAGCAATATATTTTTTTCTTAAATTTTCTTTAACAGAATTTATATATGTATTTAACAACACTATTTTATTATTATTATTTATCTATTTATTTACTTTTTTTTCCCCCCCAAGGAAACTTGAGGGGGAAAATATTAATAAAGCCTTCTAAATTTCATTTCTGGCAGTTATGTTATGGTACATTTTTTAAAACTTACTTTTGGACAGAGCTCCATGATTAATTTCAGAAGTTAAAAAACTAACGAGATATACTTTTCGGAAATTCTATAAATAATATAGCTAAAAGACATCGTTTTTCAATCTATCAAGAAGTAAAATTAACAACAAAAAGAAATGTTGAAATTACCTAATACTTTGAGGTACATATCAACGGAAGCTTTGATGCCTTCATCACTCTCTACCTGACATCTGTACCTTCCTTCATCTTCCATGCCATCCAAACCTTGGATTAGAAGTGTTCCATTAGTGAAAACCTTCTGGCGCCTTCCCAGCGGAAGCTGCCGATTGCCTGGAAAGAAGCAAAACTCTCAATGATTGATGTGTTCGGTTCTGTAAATAATTTGAGTTAAAGTATTTCTTTAATCAGAATATTCGAAGTGTTTTAGAAGGTTCGGAAAATCAATTGGGGAATTGAAATATATATATATATATATATATGAAAAAAAAAAAGTTTTTACGGAGTATATTATAATATTTTTACGTTAAAATTATTTAGCATATTATTAAATATGTTAAAACAAATTTCAATTACTCAACCCTCCGCTTACGGTGCCCGTGATTTCGAGGGGCAAAAGAACTTTTTACATTAAATTTCGTTTACACCACAATTTCTAAAATACTATTTTTAACACATAAATTATTGAAAATTATTAAGTTACTGAATTGCATTTGCTTCACTAATTGTATAATGCAATATTTGATATTTACGAATCCTGAAAAATTATGAAATATGTTTTTACTCAAAAATAGTGGTATTAAAAAATAAGACTAATTGCAACTTGTGTATGTAAACATAGTAAATATAAAATAATCTCTCCGTAAGCGGAGGGTTAAAAACTTAAAAACTAGAAAAATCTATACTGAATTTATAATTTGAGCAAGGGAATCGTAGAGAAAAATCAGTTTACTAAATTTAAGTTTCAGTCTTAGTTATAATGAATTATATTCGTTTTTATTTTAAGAAGTAATAACTAATGTTACAGTAAAAATAAAATAAAATCCCAATTAGATACCATGTCAGAATGATATATTCAGTGTAAATGATATATTTAATCTAGGGGTGGTACTCTCCTCCCTTTTTCCAGGACACACTTGCTATGAGGAACTTTCACTTTTTTGCCACCACTAACTTTATATTGAAATATGTATAGTATTTTTATAATAATATGTCGCGAAAAAATAGGGTGACGATTATTATATAAAAATAGTGGTAGCAATAGAAGCAGAATTTTCTCATTTCTGAGAGTATCCTGGATGAAGGTAGGAGAGTACGACCCATAATTTAAACAAATACTGACAAACAATTGAGTAAAACATAATTAGTTATAACATAGATGCCAACATTTTAATTTATTCCAGACTTTTTTTTAGCACCGCCTGTATATTTTGCACCAGTTTATTTATTTATTTAAAAAAAAAAAAAAAAAAAAAAAAAAAAATCTGTAAAACATAACTATTATAAAATAAGGAACAAAAGAAATTATCTTAAAAAAAAAAAAAAAAAAGAAGGCATGGATTAAAGGCGGAACTAACAATGTTCCGGAATAAATTAAAATGTTGACATCTCTGGTTATGATAATAAAATCTGAAGAAATCAGTAGATTTCTCTTATATAGTCACGAAAAGAAATGAACAACTGAAATAACATTTTGTTTCAGAATAACATAAACCAAATTTTAATAGTTATTTTAGGGTTTCAAAATGCTGTAGACCAACACACACACAGACCAACATGGTAATTAATAGTTCGTAGTACTGTTAATACCCACCCATTTTTCTACAACAATTTATTTTTAGAATAATGCAATCCAAATTAAATCTGTTTAAAGAAAAAGAAAAATACTGTTAAAAAAAAAAAAGAAAAAAAAAAATAGACTGAAGTGAAAAAAAAGGTGAGTACTAACAATACCACAGTTGCCAACATTTTAATTTATTCCGGAGTATTTTTAGCCTCGCCTTTATTTCGTACAATTTCATATATAGAATACATTTTTTTCCAATATATAACTAAGATAAAATAAGAAAAAAATAAAAAATACTCCAAATAAATGAATAAATAAAGTGGTACGTAATAAAGGCGGAGCTTAAAGAGCTTCAGAATAAATTAAAGTGTTGACAACTCTGACAATACCTCGACTGCGAAATATTAATTAGAATGTTAGCAGCTATGCTTATGTTTTGAATGCTTGTATGCTTATATGATAAAGTTTTCTTAAATTAATCGTCGATTTTCTGCTATTAAATAAAGTAAATAATTAGGGGTAACCAGAGTATATGAAATATTAACCCTTTGGCTAATTCAGAATATGTTTTCTAACTTGCCAACCATCTCATTAATAACCGTACTATTGTTAACGTCCATTGAGAAAACGCCTCTTTTCTCTCACCAATTTATTTTTAAAGTAATTTTCTCCAAATGTTGTTACGGTTTAATAAGAATAAAATTTCTCTAAAAAATTACTGGTTTGAAAAAAAAAAAAAAAAAAAAAAAAAGGCGGATACTAAAAATTGTACGGTTCATAATGAGATGGTTGGAAAGTATGTGTTTTACTTATTTGTGCCAACTTGTATGTTTTCTTAACATTAGTATTTCTCAAAAAAAAAAAAAAAAAAGAAAAAGAAAGAAAGAAAGAAATCTTGATTTATCGAAGAAAACTGATAAGATTATTAAAAATTTCTTTAGAAAATATTCCGGTAGCAAAAAAAAAAAAAAAAAAAAACATACAAGTTGGCAGCTATGTATTATCATGCTCAAAATTCGTACAGTCCTTAAATTTTCTTGATTTTCTACCCCAATAATATTATATTGCGATGTTTGATATAAAAAGCCTTAAAACTGGACATGAAAATACTGGTAGAAGAGCCCTTGGAAACAGGCGTGGCCATACGAATCATGATATATGCTGAAATTTTATAAATTTCTAATATTTATGATAACATAATTTTCTTTGTAGTTTTAATTCATTTGAATTACTTCAAAATATATATACAAAACTACATTAAAAAGTTAAAAAGTTAAAAAGTTTTCTAAAACAAATTGCAGCTTATTATGAAAATTAACGTTAATAAGCTTCCTAAAGTACTTTTAGTGAAAACCATATAAATTTGTGAAACTAGTATGTCTTGGCCACCACATGAATTTCTTCTACATTTTCTCATACAAATTCATTCAGTACGAATAATTTATTAAAATTATCTTCCATGATGAATGCAGACGATTTTCATTCTAAAGAAGTACAACACAAAATATCCAACGAAAGTCGATTTTATTCTTGATTTAACATATTAATACAAATGAAAAAAACATATATAGATAACTTAATTTTAAAGTATACAGATCGATGGCTCAAACATTCGTTCTAAAGTTATTGACGAGCTATTTTGAAAGATACATATAATGAAGATTTGCTCCCCTACAGGTGGGTAATGATACTCCTATGTATACATATATATATATATATATATATATATATATATATATCCCAGTTGATTAACACTATTTTAAATAATTATTTTGAAAATCACAATAATTATTAAAAAATAATTCTCTTTATGCACATTTATATGAAATTTTGTCCTATACCGCCATGTTAAAAATTTACAAAAAAGCAAGATGGCAACGGCACCTGTAGGATAATTTTCAGCAAAAATTGATAGGCATTAATTTATGTCAAATTAAAATTACATATCATATTTTATGAAATTCTCTGCATTAGTTCCTGAGATACAGTTGCCACAAAATTCTGTCACATACACACAGAGGTAGACAGACATTTTCTAAAATGGTCAAATCGTATAGACCTAATCGTGTAAATCCATCGAAATCCCGAGGTAAAAAAAAATACGAATCGAAACTTTATTTTATTGAATATAGAAGAAAGTAAAAAAAAAATCTTTACATTTAGTGTATTTACAGATCTGCCAATTATCACTTTTTCTTTTTCTTTTCAGAATAATAATTTCTTTTATGAAACTTTTATTACATGTTAGAGAAAATTACTGTAATATATATATATATATATATATATATATAAATTTAAAAAAAAAATCATCAATTTCAATTTAAGGCAAAAGGAAAATAAAGATTTTTATTTTATTTTTTTCGTGCATGAGTAAATTTTTAAAATCTGTATTTGACTAATTTTAGATATCTAGCTAACATTTTCGACGAATAATGAAACAATACATTCATCGTGCACTTTTGTAAGATACAAAATCTAACATATATTAAAACATCTGTTTTCACTTTTCAGGTATCATAAGTTTTAGTCGCATACTACAAAGTTTAGTTAAAGGGAAATGACTTCGAGATTATGAAAAGTTGTATTATAAGTCATTCGGATAGCTATTGATGAAACTTTGAAACTATCTAATCCATGAAATATCTTACCGGAAAATTCATAGTTTTAATACTATTATTATATATCATACCGTAAGTAATAATAACTGAAGTTTATTATGTATTATCAATATGTTTCAATTTATATTTGAAATTAATTAATATCAGCTTCCTTATACTAATAAGTTAATTGTACATTTGTTACGAATGCGTACAATATAATTTAAGTCATAAAATCATAAATACTTATAAATTCTGATCATCACAAAAATTTGTTCCATGTCATTCTGATACATACCTGTCAACATTCTGATTAATATCCGGTAAAATTGCTATAATCCGCCGTTTGTTCCGCATCACTTTATTTTTAAAGTAATTTTCTCTAAATGTAATTGCGATTAAATAATAAGATGAATACTTAAAAAAAAAAAATAGTGGGAAAAAAAGGCGGGTTTTAACAATTTTACAGAATATTAATTAGAATTTTGGCATGTAATCTAATATAACATTTAATCTAATGAGTATTTTAAGTTTGAAAAAATACTGAATAGCAACTAGGAATGGGCCGATATAAATCCAATAAGAATCAGTAATTTTTCTTAAAAATATTACTAAAGGTTCAGTAGAACTGAAATAAGGTTCTCAAACATGGAAAAATTGCAACATATCATCGCACTATATCTACCGATATGCATTCAAACTGATTCAGTGTGGCGTTTCGTAAGATTTATCTTATATAACAAGTTTACTCATTTTATGCAATATAGAAGTTAAGATATGGATTTTTCGTTAAGAAGGAAAATTGCTGCATAGCAATACCACCTGCCATC
Source organism: Salticus scenicus (assembly GCA_963930645.1). Lineage (NCBI taxonomy): Eukaryota > Metazoa > Arthropoda > Arachnida > Araneae > Salticidae > Salticus > Salticus scenicus. The sequence continues at coordinate 47,365,234 of OZ005656.1, read as the reverse complement.
TGATAAGCTTACAATTTGAATCAGCGTATTTTCATAACAGCTATATCACATCTCTCATAGAAAGGAGCTATAGTTTATTTGTATAAGGGGATAGCATTACAGTAGCTCCCCCAGTTAGACGATATATGCTAAAAGCGAATTATCAACAATTTTATATCATGTTCCAAAATATACAAAGATTCTTAGTACACCGTCCATTCCTTGGTAAGATACAGGGCCAAAAATTTCGCTAATCTCCCAACGCACACACAGAGAGACATTTTCTAAGAATGGTCAAATCATCTCAAAACCGATAAATCCATGGAAATCCGTTAGTCAAAAATCTTCTCGAATGCAATACTTTCTTGTTTAGAATATAAAGGAAATTAATATATATGTATATCATAGCCTCCTTAACTAGATGCCTGTCGCGTAGCTCGGAAACTAGGCAACAGTTGAAGCGGTAGACAGCGCCACCTAGTACGGATTATGAGACTTTTTTATTCAACTCTCACCAATAATTTAAATAAGTGATACATGATATATATAATCGACGTTTCTTCGATTCTATTCGCCTTTTATGTATATCACATCCTACTTTTAAAAATTTTTGGTGGCTGTTAAATAATAAAGTCGCGCAATCTGTACCAGGTGGCGCTGTCTACCGCTTCAACTGTTGCTTAGTTTCCGAGCTACGCGGCAGGCATCTAGTTGAGGAGGCTAAGTGTGTATATATATACCGTGGTGTTTATTTCTTCGAGCGTTATATGAAATTTAATAAAAAGGAACAGCAAATCTCTCAACTATATAATTATACATAAATATTTATACAAAAACTATAATTAATTATAAAATATTTCAAAACTTTTAATCGCGAAACGATAGTCACAGAGACTGCATTTATAACAATATTTAGTTTCAATATTTCTTTATAGTAAAATTTTGTAATGACTCTAGGCAATAAAATAGAGGGGGAAATATTATTGTAAATGATGGAGCTAAACACCACCCATTGTGACTCTTTACTTTGGTATGGTTATAATTAGTTCACAAATATGAGATTTTGCAATAAATCTCTAAAAGATAATTAGACACAACATTTATAAATTATCCAACATTTTAGTTAAATAAACTAACTGAGGGATGAAAGAATTCCTCTATTTCTGCCACCAGCATTTCTATATAGAAAACTTTCTATACTTCTGCAGTTATTTTTTGTTATTTTTTTAGGTTAAAAATGTTTGTAGAAAAATACTGGTGAAAAAAAAACGGAACTCTATCATCCCTGTTAAGTTCGCTAAACACAAAGCATTTTCTTCAGCCTTTGATAATTTACATTTTGCGTCTTCATTGCAATGTTATTTTAAACTCTTTTGAATGACATGTACAGTGTAAATATTAGCATAACTTTTATATATATATATATATATATATATATATATAAAGAAAAAACTTATTCTGATGAAATGAAAATATATCATGTGCATAGCTATAAAATTTGTCTAAAAATAAATTGTCATGTATTCACACTTGGCTGCCTAAAATTCGAGTTTAAAAACGTTTAATTGAAATATAACTTTTAAAATACTAAAGAAAAAAAAAATGGAAAGAAAAATAAAAATAATTTTTAATGTAATATAGTATTATAGTCATATAAACTGAACTTAAAAAATTTAAGACAGTTTCTTTTGCTTTCCATATCATAGATCAGATAAAGAAAATAAATATTTCTCTTTTAAGTAAAGACAGTATTTGAGGATCGGAAAAAAAAAATAGATATTGAATATTGATAATAAATAATTCAACATCTGATTTTTAAATTTCTTTAGTCGTTTCCTCTCTATCTCATTTGCTTAGAAAATATTAAATATGCGACTTTTATAATGTACTGACGGGCATTGTCCACTTTACTAGGCACTATATTTAAATTTAAAAAAAAAAAAAAAAAAAAAAAAAAAAAGGAATAATTGAAACATTTAAATAAATATATTTCCGATTTGCGACCAGTTTTGTCAGACGTTTGCGACACTTTTATTCAAAAATCACCAATAATTTTTAGAAATTTTATTTGATATACAAATTCAAATAGACGATTCTTGGGTTCGATTCATCTATTTTGTATATCAAATATTGCTTCTTAAAGCTGTTGGTGACTTTTGGGTAAAAAATCCACAAAATCTGGCAACACTGTTTGCGAATATTTACAGCAAATCAAAACTACAGACTGTATATTACAGTAATAAATACCGTTTATGAACTGAACGTTAATGAGCGTAAGTGAGATTTATTTTTTTAAGTTTCAATATGTTCATTAAGACACAGCTAGTTTAAAATAAACCAAATATGTATTCACATTAGTTAACGGATGATAAAATAAAAACAAAAGTATTTGAATAATTGGAACTGATATATAAATAAAATCAAAAATTTAAAAGTATAATGACATCAATTATTTTTAGAAATTTTTTATGATGATTTACTTTTTCAAAAAAAAAAAAAAAAATCTTCGTCCTCTCCTTACTTACGGTTCCCATGTGTGGTCATTTGCATCTAAATCTAATATTAAATTACTTCTGCAAAGCTAAAATGCAACCATCAGGCAAATTTATAACCTTCCACATTACATACATAACTATCAACTGTATCGTGAAATTAAATTCCCAAGACTCGAAAATTTTATACAACACCTTAATATTAAATTCCATGATCAATTAAATTCTATTGAGAACCAAGCTTTAAACATACGCGATGTGTATGACCACACAGATCCTGCCAATAGGCGTCGTCCTATTGTTGGAATTATTCTTTCTTCTCTTCTATAGTTTTTCGTTGTTTTCTTGTAATCTTGTTTAAGAAAAAAAAAAAAAAAGAAAGAAAGAAAGAAACATTAAAAATTTTATAAAATGTTCCATAAAAAGTTGTTCATTTGTTCGTAATGCTATACTTAAACTTTCTTTTATTTTAGTTTAATATTGTAATGCTATACTCAATCGTTCTCTTAATTTCCCTTTCACTATTCTTTTTAGTTCTCACTTACTGCTTTTGTTTATTAATTGTCTTTTTCATTTTCTTCCTTCACCTTCCTCGTTGAGCTCAGAATTTTTCTCTTGTCGTTTTTTCCCTGCCTGTCCCCCTTTTTATTTTATTTTTAAATTTGTGTAAGCCATCACGTTTTTGAACCAATTCTGCTACCATTTTCTGGTTCGCTGAGGTGTGGGGTCATGTTATTTAGACCCCGGGTACTCGGCACTCCGCCCTCCCTCGAAGTTCAAAAAAAAAAAAAAAAAAAAAAAAAAAATCACTTGTAAAGAAATGTTTCTTTTTCTATTGAAATAAATAAATAAGAAGTTGTAAGCATTATATTTTTATTGGCCTCAGCTTGAAATTAGAACTCGAAGAAAATCTCGGGAAAAAAAAAAAGCAAAAGTAATATTAAAAATTGAATATTGATCTTGGATAACACAATATCTGAATTTCGAATTTTCTGGTCGATTAAACTCTATCTCATTTTCTTTAGAAATATAAAACATGCAATTTTTATAATACACAAATAGACAGGTATACATATAAATATGTTAACAAATTTAAATACACGTTTTGATAAATTTATATATGTATGTATATATATGTCTGTATATATACGTATAATTGTTCATTTTCAGATGCAATTTTTAGAATAAATTTACACAAAATGCATTGTTTTTTTTTTTCGATATACAAAATAAAATCATTTTATTTAACCCTTTCAGTCGCAGTGTTCCCGCTGATGGAACACCTAATTTTAATTCTCAAGTGCAAAAACTCATCCCGGAAATTTTTTAGCAAAAATTTACATTTATAACATAGCAGAAAAGGCCCTTTTTTTAACGTGAAAATTTAAAATCTCTTCTATTTTAATTGCGTTCGTAAATTCCGGTGGCAATGTAATTTAAATGACCCGAATTACCTTGCACCGCAAAGGGTTAAAATACTCCGGAATAAATTGAAATGTTGGGATCTATGCAACTTTTACGAACTTTTTGTTGTCGAGAATGTTTACTTATAAAGTGATATATTTATTAAATTGAATATTATTTGAATTTAATAAGGTTTACTTACAGATGTTTCAAACCGAAAATTTCTTGAAAAGGAACAATGCTAATTTTTTATTTTTTAAATATTTATGATCAGCTATGTGTCTAAAAGCCATTTTTAAAATTAGTTTAGTAATTTTTAAAATAAATTAAGTAGTGAACGTTAAAGGGTTAAGCTTTAGATGATAATGTTTTCTCGATTCTCTGAAAACCGTAATAAAGCAGTTTAAAATATACAGAAATTATCATGTATAGTAATTTACGTTATACATTTTTTTTTTTTTTTTTTTTTTTTTGTAATGTGAAACAAACTAACTATCAGAAAATGTTTCAAGATTTAAAAAAATTATGATTAAATAAAAAGTAAATTACTCTTCATAATAAGTGGTGTGACAAAGACTGGTACAATCAATTCTATAAGAAATAAATTAGAAATATGGTATCGGTGTTCATGTTTTGTAAGGGATTTAGGTATAGTATAATTCTGATTCTCTATTTTTTAATTTAATATGGAGTAATTTCTTTAAAATCGCCTCTTTTCCTTGATGCATTTTTAGTACATTTATAACAAAATTTATAATTTATTGTTGCCTAAAACATAACTGTCCCAACGTTCCGAATTTTGGATACAGGTAATATTTTGCAGAAATTTTCTTCTTATTTAATCATAGAAAACTACTACAAGAACTCTTAAAATTTACCGGTATTCAGATATCGAAACAATTTTATACGAGTTTTAAATAAATTTTATACAAAAACCACTAAATACAAAGAGTAATTTTCCTCTAATTTAACTGCAGATGAATCTTACCAAAAAAAAAAAATACTATTAAAAAATTGTGGTATAAAGTTCACGGACAACCATTAATAAATTAGCACTTATATTGGGATAAAAATTGTCTTAAATGACATTTCCATTGACAAATGAAACAAAACAAAACAATTAAATAAATGAATAAATAAAATAAATAAATAAACAAAACTGTTATTTAGTAGTTAGTGAACAAATTACAAACAACATATTTATTAATATTTCCATTGAATATTTTACAATTAGCAGTAGAAAATAATTGCTATCTCTTTCTGACAAATGTAATTATAGTATATGTAATATCAAGTATATCCTCAATCTATGAAAAATAATAAAATCTATTTACAGTTTTTATTTACCTTTCATCCATCGGATCGAATGAATTGGATACCCAGAAATTGGACAATGAATAATCAAGAAATCACCAGCAACTGCAGTTCTGTTCCTAATTGGACGGATAGTGGGCGGTCCTCTTACATGGACAATCGAAGAAAAAGAATCCACCCCATATTCGTTGATTGCACGGCATTCATACTGGCCCCCATCTGTGATTTCGATTCTAGGAAGATGAAAGATATCAATTTATGATACTGAATAAATATTAATTTATCGAGCTTAGCATTTAATAACAATACAGCGAGTGGTGTTGTAATTAAAACTTTTTAATGTTAATTTGATATTTGGTATCGAATTTATGAATAATACATAAAATTACTTTATGTATCTTATTTTATTTATTTTTATTTTATTTTATTTTATTTTTACAGGATTGTCACGCCCCGATTTTTTTCAAGGACCCTTCCACCAGTATTATCTAAAAATTAATTTCGTATTATGTAAACTGTGCATTTAAGAATAAATTTATCTTAAGATTACTCTGGTGGAAGAGTCCTTGAATAAAGGCATGGCTGTGGGAACCCTGTTTTATTTATATTTTTTTTTCTATTTAGCATAAGAATAAATATATTTTTTCATTTAATATTACAAAGCGGAATTTAAAGAGAGAGAGGAAAAAAAACATATATATATATATATATATATATATATACAAATATATATATACATATATACATATTTGCCAACATGTTAATTAATATTCCGTAGTATTGTTAGCCCCGCCTTCTTTTACACACCAGTATCTTTTTCGAGTATTTTCCTTCATATTTAATCGTAATTGCATTTGCAGAATATTACTTTACAAATTTACTGGTGTGAAAAAAAAAAGACGGGATTAACAACGATACGGAATATTAATGAGGATAAGAGGATGTTGGCAAATATCTATATATACATACTTGCCAACCATTTCATTACTAACCGTACAATTGTTAACGCCTCCTGAAAAAATGCCTCTTTTGTCACACCACTATATTTTTTGAGTTATTCATTTCAAATGTTGTTACGATTAAATAAGACTAAAATTACTCTAAATAATAATTGGTGTGAAAAAAGTGGCGGGTACTAAAAATTATACGGTTTATAAGGAGATGGTTTACAAGTATGCATATATATATATAGATAGATAGATAGATAGATATAGATATAGATATATACATACATTAATAAAAATGTATATAAATACCATTAAAAAAAATAAAAATTTTAATGTAAAATAAAAATTCCACTTTCATCAATTACTGAATAATTGCGTACAAAACGTAAATTATTTTAAAAGGGGAGCAGACAGTTTCCGCAATGTATCTAAAATATATTATATGTATTTTAAATTTTAATCCAAGGATAAAAAATACATTTGTGATCAAATGTTGCCAGATTTTGTGTTTCTTTTCATGCAACACCCACCTCTAAAATTTTAAATGTAACCGTTGCCTAAATATTTCAGAGACTAATCTTCTGTTATATATTAAATATTATCAATCAGTATTATTGGTGTTATTTGAATAAAAAGTAGCAAAATAAACGCTGTCTTCGATTCTTATTAGATAATTTAAGTTAATGAAAGTGCATGAAATCAAAATCACCATAAACTTTATTTTAAAATAATTATTCAGATATATTTACATAATAATAAACAAACATCATATAAATTTTTCCTTAGGAGACTAATTTAAAAAATTAAGAAATGCTTAAATAAAAGATACTTTTGTTAAAAAAAATTACTTTTTTAAGAAACCTGTGAAGACGAATAGCGCTGAAACTGAATATGTTCTGCATTTAACAATTTGCATCAGTAAACGGGACTTCTAGTTTAATAATACTTAAAAAAAAAAAAAAAAAAAAAAAAAAAAAAAGTTAGCTAGAAACGAGAATTTTCGTTTTATGACGTGATAGGACGTGATTGTTATCAGCTGTGAATGTGAAGGTGTAGTTAATTACAAAATTTTATGTAGTGAAGTTCACAACATCACTAGCTACTACACAAATATTAGTCGTATTTAGAAAATTATGTGATGATATGAAGAATAACTTACTGAAGAGATTAAAACCGACAAAGAACAATAAATATTCTACAAGAACACGTATAGAGTGTAAGGCAAATAGGGTAAAGACTAAAGACCGAAAACAAAAATGGATGCAATTTCTACGATGTCCCATTACACAAAGGATGATGTTTCACTGTCTTTTATAATTTTTTGACCACTATTACTATATTACCGACTATCATAGTATTATTAGTATATATATTTTAGTGTGACAGCAGGTGAAAAAAATTCTTTTTAATCTAGGGAGCAGAATTCGCATATACATATCGCTTTTAGGTCATTACCTGATGTGTCTGTGGCCCTGTATAAGTTGGCAACTCTGCTATACACCGCGTGCGTTTTTCCTTATATTCATACATTCTAAAAGGTTAAGTTGAAGTTGGACCAATGGTAATGTTGTAGGCTGCCTAATTTGCGCTGCTAACCACGCCCTTAATTAGACCTAACTATGTCACTGAAATGCACCAATCCATGTAAAAATTATTTGGAAAAAAAAAGAACTGGGCAAAAGTATAAAGATGTTTCATACCAAGGACTTTCCGAGTTAAAAGCTATCGGAAACAATTAAGACATTTTTTTTTTAATCTAGCAATTTGTATAATTTTTATTGGATGTAATACTTTCTTTTCCAATGTTAAAAGGTTAAAGAATGCCATTCTCTGATTTTTACTTATATGCAAAAAAAAAGTGTTTTATACCGAAAAGGTACACAAATTACAATTTCAATGACAAAACTAAATAATTTACAATCATATAAATAAATATATGATTTTATTATAACTGCAAAAAGTCTATCATATACATGTTTGTTTTAGCAAATAAAGCTCACGTTGCATAAAATAATAATAATAATAATAATAATAATAATTTCTGCTATGTATATTTTTGTCGAATAAGATATGGTTCACAACTGAATATAATTAAATGACTTAAATATATAGTGAAACAATTAAATATAGATTACTTATAGAATTATAGTACTGCTGATAACACTTATATTCACTATCTACGAACTTGTAATGCAAATTAACACCCTTTTTCATGTAAAATGTTTCACCTAAATTTTATAAAAAATTCTATTACAAATTTCCAGTATTAAAAAAAAAGTGCAAGTTGGCTGTTATGACCTTGTAATGTACATACCTTGTTATATTTATGAAGCTGATGACATTTCCTTCTCTACTAACGTAATCACCTACACGAATTCTGCTCGTGTCCAGCACAGGGCTATCATATGAGTACCACGTGATTTGAGGTAAAGGATTTCCAAAAGCTGAACACCGCAAAGATACAGAATCTCCAGGCTTTACGATCAGTTCTTCAAATTTACTCAGTAAAACAGGTGGCTCAGCTAAAAATTAAATGTTGTATAATTTTGTTAAATTACAAATACTGCACAATTATAAATTTCATAAATTAAAAGTAAAATAAAATAAATTACTTATACTGTATTGAAAAACTATAAAATTAAATAGTAACAAAAACACTTATGAAATTTTAATTTAATTTCTGCAATCGATTTATTGAAAATGTAGATTTTATTTACTTATGGTCAGTATCAATATTCTGAATGTAAATATTTCAGTATCCTGGAAGCCGACTCAATTAAACCGTACTTCTTCGTCTTTTTTTTTTTTTTTTTCCCAAATACTATGATAAATGACCAGTTCTGGTATTTTACGTTTTAATTTCGTTTACAAACTCAAATTAGTGTGCTACATTTAAAAATGGAACTGCTAAAAGGCAAAGTTGTGAACTTGGAATTTTAACAATTATATCTTTCTGTATATGATAGCAGAGTTGCCATGCCAATATTTAACTTTATTCCAGAGTATTTTTAGCTCCGCCTTTATTCCATACAACTAATCTTTTAAAAGAAATTTTTATTTTATTTTTTATTTATTTTTCTTATTTTATCGTAGTTATATATTGGAGAAAGTTCTTCTAAATATAAAGTAGTGCGGAATAAAGGCGGAGCTAAAGTTGCTCCGGAATAAATTAAAATATTGACAACTATGGATATTGCTATCACAAAAACTCACATAAGTTGTTAATTCTTCTAATTCTTTCTACTATACTTTGTTACTCTTGCTGACTAATATTAAATTGACTTTCAGAAAACATTTAATTTTCATTATTCCGATAAATATTTAATGGACTTCTTTGGTTAAATGGTTTAATTTGAAACCCGAAAGAAAATAAGAGATGTACTCAACTTATAAATGAATAGTTATACCACAAATATATATATCGAGAACATGTCAAGCAGTATTTTATGACTCGGATTATTATTGGAAATATTAAATATATATATTTTATTTGCAGTAAAAAGTAAAACTACGTATATACTTATTTTTATCTTATTTTATTTTATTTACCTTTATATTTTATTTTACGTTATTTTATTACAAAGAATTTGCCTTTTTAAATGGATTGTCTTTAAAGCTATAGAGCAAAGCTTACGTGATATTCTCTTATGTGTATATATATATATATATATATATATATATTATAATCACTAATACAAATTATTTATAATTTAATATTGAAAAATGTTAACGCTAATAAACAATTCCAGGGTAAATGTAAAGTCAGTCACACACAGTTTGTTTTTGCTATCGCCATTTTCTTACAATAATCACAATTCTATTTGAATCACCATAAAATGCTACAAAAATACGATAAAGATTTCTGTATAATAATAGATCGTGCCAACGTTTTAATTTATTCCAAAGCATTGTTAGTACCACTGAGTACTGAGAGGAAGTAAAGTACAGATTCCATATACTAGCTGTGGAGAAAAATTCTATAAATATCACAACTATTTTGTAAATAGGCGCCTTTTTTTTTTTTTTTTTTTTTTGCCGATAATCGCTTTGGTGGAAGCAGAATGTTGGTTTGGCTGTAGAAAAACCGATTTGGCAAAAGAATTAGTGGATTGGTTGGGATACGATGTTCGGGAACAAATAGAAAATTTCTCCAATACGTAATTACGATTAAATAAGAAGTAAAGTATATTTCAAGGAAAATGGTGTTTAAAAAGGAAAAGTTCTAACAATGCTCCGAAATAAATTAAAATGCTGGCATGTCTGGAAGTAGCAAAGAAAACAAAAATATTATCCTTCTGCGTATTTTATAGTGTCACCATTCTAGCGACTGACACTACCATGTGCCGTGGAATTATCCTGTATTTAACGTTTTAACAACAGGTAAAACTGTACACAAATAGAACGCCAAACACAAAATAAAGTCGCCTTTCTTCAATTTTTGTGTGTCGCGGAAAGATATATTACATCGCCTACAGTTTTAAATACATTAGTATTTCCGTGGTGAATAAATTTCCAAGCACGCACAAGCATATTTCATCTTATACTACTATTTTCTAACAATAACCACTATTCAACTTAGTCACAAAAATCAACTAGTCAACTTAACAACAAAAATTGGCGGATCGGAAAATACCATGAATCGCAGGGTTCGTAATCTTCACCATTTTAACACGGCACTTTCAGGAATGAGAAAATTTCGCCTCGTTTGCAACAACTTTTTTCTTAGAGAAATCTGTATTGTATTTTTAAACTAATACGTCTTGATAAAACAGTATAGAAATTATTGCACAAAAATAATGAGCGCAAAAAAAAAAAAAACGTATAAATTGCTCGTTTCTCAAAATGTCCTGAAAAAAAAAAAGGCGGGGACTACGACCGCTGCAATTGTATACAGTGTTGCCAACATTTTAATTTATTCCGGAGAATTTTTAGTCCCGCCTTTCTATCATACCACTTTTTTTAAGAGTACATTTTTCATATTTTATCCAAGTTATATGTTGGAGAAGAATACTCTGATAATAAAGCAGTCCGAAATAAAAGTGGGGTTAAAAATGTCCCCGAATAAATTAAAATATTGGCAACTATGCGTATATCGACGGCCGTTGTAATACAAGGCAGACAGGTTAAATCGCTTATTAACGACCGCCATAGTTCAAGGGTTATATTAAAATGTTTTTATTTGTATATATGTATTTTCTATAATTAAGAATGACAAAAATACACTGATAATTGGACCTGTTATTTATAATGAACATGAAGTACATGATTCGATATACTATGCGACATATTGGGAAAATTCCATATACAGGGCTACCACAGGTGACTTTGTTTTAATTCTTTTCGAATCACTATTTATAATGTGATAAAAACTCGTGAAAAGTAAGTCTGAAAAGAATTTTCGGAGTCATATACAATCTGATTTTTTTTTTTTTTAATATAGTTAAATTTTTTTACATCATAAATGCGCGCTATTGGAGATATACACAGCAAAAGGAAAAATATAATGAAGATATGTTTATCTTTAAATGTCTAATAAATCACAAAAATACATTTAAAAGTATGACAATCTCAGTATTTTCATAATCGAGAACTTAAATGCCAAACGTATATGAATAATGCAAGGGTTATACTATTAAAAATTGCATGTAACTTCTGTTCCCCTGTTCTGTTCCCATCTGCATGTTTATTTAAAGCGATGGCATCCTTTTTTAGAGTAATCAACTAGTTGCATTTTTAGTGCGCGTATTCCGTAACATTTTGGAAGACTTTGTTTTAGTAGGATATTAAAATAATCTCAATGTAGTAGTAAATAATTTCAAAGTCAACTAAACCGAATAAGTAATTTCAAAGCGGCCCAAGATTTCAGAAGAGAAAAACAAATATTTTTTGGTTCTTCCTATTTTCAAGCGAAATTTCAGGCACCATATCTAACACGTAACACGGTACATAAAAATATTCATGAAGCTAAAAAACGATTCATTCAGCGCAATGTAGCACGTATTACTTATTCAAAACATACTTTTACATCTCAAACTCTGAGGCAGGCCTCGTAGCGTTCCTAAAATTTTACTAGTGTTTTATTATACTGACTCCACTATCGTTAAACACTTTGTTCTTGAAGGTTTTAATGTTAAAATCTTAGGTAAATAAATGTTCTTTTAAAATAGTGGTAACAATGTTGCAAAATGATTCCTAAAATTCCTAAAATTTTAGGAACTCTGCGAGGCCTGTCTGAGGTGATTTTAGAGTTAATTTATTTTCCAAGCAAAAGTAATCATCAACTCTAATTAAAAATATATATATATATTGTAATGAACAATTGTAAATCAGTAAAAAATAATTAAATAACACTGCTGATCAACAGACAGAAAATGCGACAGAGGAAATGACTTTATCGATTTTGTACAGATATTGTATGTATAGTTGCCAACTTAGCAACTTTTGACTATCAGAATATATTATTATTATTATTGTTATTATTATTATTATTATTATTATTTTATTAATAAGTGAAATCCTTTACAGTGCGCTGATTAAATAAAATAAATATTTCTATTAAAATTTCCCTATAACAAAAAGGTGATAAGTTTGCGACTATGATCATATGCAAAAATATTTAAATAGATTTCCAAAAATGTTTTAAAAAGCGACTGCTAATATAAAACACTGAAATGTTCCTATCATTTCTTAAAAATAAAAGTAAAAAAAAAAATTACATGACTTAGATAAATGTCATATTCGTTATTACAAACATATCCTAAATTTATATTTTTAAAAAAACTAAATAACAAATTATTGATTAACTGAAAGAATTTCTGTGTTACGAAATGTAATAAGTTCTGTGTCCTAGCTTTATAAATCACATTTGTTTTTCATATTTTGAATAAAAATACACGTTAAATTACTTTGCTTAATTTAATTTACCAGAATGTAATTAATCAAGCTTAAGTAGACAAGGAAAACGGAAAATTAAATTCTAAGCATGAGTGATGACAGCCTTCAGGAACATCACCGCCAGTTAATTAAAAAGACAGCTGAAACTTTTTATTTAGGATAGTGCCCTAGGGATTAAGTCAAAGGCACGCAAAATTTAATTTTTCTTCGAAGAAAATTTAATTTAGAAGGATTAGATTTTATAGTTACAAACTAGATGAGTAAATTGTATTTATTCTATTTCATGGATAAAATCCGTTAACAGTCACAGCTATTTGGAAATTATGTACAAGGAATTTGATATTTTTATTTAATTGAAATTTGTATATGAGAAAAAACGTTCCACACATGTTATCAAATGGACAAAGTGGAACAATTCTCAAGTGTCCCTAAATTTAAATAAATAAATAAATAAATAAATAAATAGGAATTATCCATATTATTTTCATTCAAACCGTATTAACAATAATTTTTAATTATATATTCAAAGATTTATTGCTTTAAAAGCATCATGACAAGATAATCCAAGTGTATTCTCCCCTTTCCTTGCATATTCAACAATTTTCTCTTAAATTTTAATACGATATGCCTAAATAAGGTGCAAAATCATCATAACACTTAAAATTTGTTGACGAAACGCCTCCTAATTTTATTGTACATACTTGCCAACCATCTCATTAATAACCGTTAATGCACCCTGAAAAAACACCCTTTTTCTCACACCGGTATATTTTTAGAGTTATTCTTTCCAAATGTTGTTAGGATTAAATAAGACTGAAATTGCTTTAAAAAATTATTGGTGTAAAAAAAAAGGCGGGTACTAAAAATTGTACGTTTCATAATGAGATGGTCGGCAAGTATGATTGTATCATAAATCTAAAATGCCTTAAGTAAGAATAACGAATTTTTCTATTTCCTGAACTTTTATTACATTGGCCTCTTTACGTTTGATCAAATGTGTTAATATAAAATTAAACATTTGACACAATAAATAAATTAGTCATGAACTTAACACAATAACTTCTGCATAATTTTAGCATAACCGAAAACATTTCGTATTTGTTAATTAGATATATTAGAACTATTTTTTTATAAAAATGCAGTAGAAATGTAGTAGCTTTATTATCCGAAACTCTCAGTTAACCGAAACCCATATTTAAAGTTATTATTATTATTATTATATAATTATTGTATTATTTATTTATTTGTTACTATCACATTCCTTCTGTGCGAAAACGAAGAAGAGGACTCAGATGTGGGCGAAGAAAACAAAGCAATTCTGAAGCTTTTGAATGTTCGGAAAAAGGTTTGGCATGGCTGGAGCAGCAGAAAGACTTTAATATTAGTAAGCTAATAGCATTATAAAGATTTCGTGATACAGCTGTGATGCTAAATCAATCGAAACTGTGACAAACAAAACTTTGTTTCAAACCCTTGTGTAATTTGTAAAATGTACTTAATTTTAAAACTTAAAATTAGGTAATTTATTCTTGTTAACATTTTTCTATTTCTTTGTATTGTATTAAATTTTGTTACCATAATAAGAAATAGCGCATATAATTGTCTTTGGTCTTAAAATTGACGAATTCTCGGTTATCCTAAAATTTCGATTTTATGGAAAATGGTCGGTTCCATTTACTTCAGATAATCAAGGTTCAACTGCATACCTGCCAACATTCTAATTAATATTCCGTAAAATTAATAGTACCTACACCTTTTTTCACACTATTTTATTTTTAGAGTAATTTTCTTCGAATGCAGTCAAGATTAAATAAGGAAAAAAAAAAAAAAAATCTAAAAGAAGGCTGGTTTTGGCAAGGAAAAGCCGGTTTATCATCTTTCTTTCTATAAATAAATAAATTGAAAACTGTTATGGAAAATTTCTGGTATGAATCCTCCCATCATATGCGGGAGATATGGTAACTATAAGTTTATCATATGATAGCAGAAGGTACTAAAGGAAATCAGCTCAAAATAAGCATATTTAAAGTAAACAAATTTTGGCATACTTTATGGAAATCATAAAAACACACCAGTAGATGATAGAAATTTCGCATTACGACTTGAATTGTTTTTATCCTTAATGAATTTTCAGAAATATTTCTAGTTAGATGCATTGATAGTAAAGTTGTGTTGCTGTAGCACGTAGTTGCGGCGAGCACAAAAAAGTATAATTTTAAAGGTTAAATTTAAAAGTTTCCAGCACTGATACACAAACTTAGAACTAAAAATGTATCAATAATCTTTAAAATTAGGGAAAATACAGAAATAATAATAAAAATAATAATAAAAAACTGTTTACCCATTATGTATTCATAATACATGTGTTTCATGTATCAGAGTCTATAAATTTGCACTTTTTTTTTTTTTTTTTGATGAAACGGTACTGAAAGTTACACAATTCCCAGTTTTTGCAGTTTTAAATATAAAAATTTGGTTGAATTTTCACAACTTTCCAGTCGGTTAGTTAGTTATCAGGCATTTAAAAGGTTGAATCAGAAAATAATTCAATAAGTATACAACTTTTCGATTTGATAACTCTCATACTATTAGGAGGATTTGTCAACTCGTGCACAAGATGAGGCACACAGATAATGCGATCTGTGGATCAAACTGTAAGATTTTTTTCGTGCAAAATTCACAAATCGTTTGGAAATTTACTCAAGGTAATATATTTATTGAAATTTAATTTTTCCGACTGAGTGAAAATAATGCCTGGACCGGGACTCGATTCCCGGATCTTTGACTTACAAGGTCAAGGCTCTACCAATTGAGCTATCCAGGCCGACATCCTGGTCAGCATTACTCACTCAGACAAACCTTTTAGCAGAAACAATCTGGACTATCATTTAGATAGCCCAATAGAAAATCCGGGGTTCGAGTCCCGGTCCAGGCATTATTTTCACTCAGTCGGAAAAATTAAATTTCAATAAATATGATTTCCTTCCACAGTTGATTGTGTGATTTTATTAAGAATTGTATTTCTTTCTCCCATTGTTTAATGGTGTTTCCATTTCCTGCGGCTATTTTCTGTTGAGCTATCTAAATGATAGACCAGATTGTTTCTGCCAAAAGGTTTGTCTGAGTGAGTAATGCTGACCGGGATGTCGGCCTGGATAGCTCAATTGGTAGAGCCTTGACCTTGTAAGTCAAAGATCCGGGGTTCGAGTCCCGGTCCAGGCATTATTTTCACTCAGTCGGAAAAATTAAATTTCAATAAATATGATTTCCTTCCACAGTTGATTGTGTGATTTTATTAACAAGGTAATATATATTTAATAATATCGACTTATCATAATAAGATTAATACTTCATTATCGACCATCAGAAATTACAATCAAGTTTCTCTTTTTTTAAAGAAAATACTAAATGACTTTTTCTTAGACTTCGAGAGAGATGGATGAGTGAAGAGTATACAGGGTCCAGTAATGAACCCGCACCTCAGCAGCCAGATATTAGTAGCAGAGTTCACATTAGGTTCGTGATGGCTTAAAAGAAAAAAAAAAAAAAGAAAGAAAAAATTAAGGGGACCGGCCGGGAAGTAACATACTAGGAAAATAAATTCTGAGCTCAAACAGAGAAAGAATAGGTTAATTAAAATAAAACTCACAAACATATAACAATTAAAGTTCAAGAAGTTATTGCAGTAAAAATAACTGACAATATAGGAAAAAGAAAGAACTACATTACAATAGTTAACAAAAATATAAAAGACAGTTTAAGGGAACTGGGACGTTCTCGACAACGAAAAAGTAGTTAAAATTGCAGTATCAAATAAAGGGTTTCCCCCAAGTAAAAGTTGTATTTGAATTAAAATATTATACGTATAAACAGAACATAATATTTTCATTATAAAACACTAAAGAAATCCTTTTAATTTCAAGTATTTATTTTTTAATAGCAAATCGAATATGAGCTCTGATGCAATTGTCTGTAAATACATAACCACAAATCGGTACGCTCAGAAAAAAAAGTTTTGCATAAAATCACATAAAAAGTATCAAAATACATGAGTAAAGGTTCAATAATTATAGTGAACATATTTTTATTTTAATATACACAAAATAGAAATAATAAAAAAAAAATAAATAAATGCTATATAACTTGAAATTCTATAAATTATGATTTATTTTAACATAAACAGCACCTCCCTAAAAAACCTGGTGCCCACAAATAAATAAAAATATGTTTAATAGATGAAAAATGCTTAAAAATATTATATCGCAAAATTGCAGATTTGTGTGATGCATGGAATTTTATACGAGCGTACCTAAATATGGAAAAAACATGTTTTGAGAAAAATGCAAAAAACTGTTTATTTACTTAAAAAAATATTTTTTTTCTTTTTTTTAGAACCTCCCTGGACCATATTCATCTTGTTTTGATATTTCTTGAAGCTCAGACATTCTTTTAACTTGCCGATTTAACTCGATTTTTTGAAGGTTAAAACGTCCCAGTTCCCTTAAGTACAGTGTTACGAACAAGTGCACAAATATTTTTGATGGAATTTATAAGAATTTTTATAAATTTTTTTTCTTTATAATTACAAAAGAAAGAAAGAAAGAAAGAAAGAAACTAGAGAAGAGAAGTTAATAACACCGACGTCTAGACGTCGTCTATTACATGGTTCCGTGTGGTCACACACATCAAGGTTGTTTAAAGCTTGGTTTTCAATAGATTTTAATTGGTTGTGAATATTAATATTAAGGTGTTGTATAAAATTTTCAAGATGCGGGTAGTTGATTTCTCTGTACAATTGATAATTATGGATATAATAAGGTATATTGTAGACTTGCCGAATAGTTGAATTTTCGCTTTTAAGTAGCATATTGATATTCGTTTTGGATGTAAATGACCACACGGGAAATCCGTGTTAAGAGAAGACGAAGATGGGAGGAATAAAGGAGCATTTTATTACTAATAGACAAATCACTGTTCCGAGCAATTAGGGAGAATAATTGACTTCTAGCTCTTCGAAACTTGTTACGCGACTTTAGAATGTGTTGTTGGAATATAAATCTGTGATCCAGAATAATACTACAGTGGTTGGACCATGGAGTTATGTGGTTGTTGAATTTAATTTGACTTTTTCCTTTTAACCAAGTAGTTTTAAGAGCAAAATTTTCTAAAAAAACGATACGAATCTTATTAAAAATAAATGGTACGGAATACATCTCACCATGATTCAAACAGATTAGAGATTTTCGTAAGAGATGAGAAAGAAACTCGACAAATAGTCAAGATATGTAAAAACAAAATTTCACTATTACGTAATGAAGATTCAGAAAGGAAAAAAAAATGTTCATTTTGTTGAATCTAATTTAGTAAGTAATTTAGTTGTCAGATTTTTTTTTTTTTTTTTTTTTTTTTTTTCAGTTCAAAATTATCAACCTGCGGAAGCCCCAAGATTAACGGAATTGTCTTGTCCCCTTAATCTATCGTTTAAATATCCTATCCCAAACTGCATGCTTTAATTTTCAAATTAAAATAAAATTTAATACAAGGTAAAACTAGGAGAGTTTCCGCACAATTAAACAAAATGATATAAAAAATACAAATATTACTTTTTTGCTAAACTATTGTTGCATAACTTTGAATTGGTCCTACTTCTTTGCTTTTCCATTACTATTTTGTTGCTCTGTTGTAATTTAAAACAGCTGTAGAGATAAAACAAAGAGAGCTATTCTGTGCAATATTTCCTCACCGGGCAGGAGAGATTGCTCAGATGGATAAAAGAGATTGCGCTTAATTATAACTTCAATTTCATTATCGATAATAATAATTCACTTAAATGACATTGTTGTAATGTAAACAAATATTTTCGCATTGAGAGTGGATATTTCAATTCAATAATTAAAAAAATCCGAAAAATAAAAAAATAAATTTAAAAAAGAACTGCAAAAAATTATTTGAAGAAAAAAATATTAAAGAAACAGAAAAAAAAGAACAGAACTAGATAACGAACACGACCAGAAAACAATATTGAATTACTAGTTAATACGTTTAACTTAAATTAAGCACACTACCTTTTCAGCTAACATGGTTTCTTGTTTGCTTATCAAATCTCTCGTTGTCCACAATCATTGCATATATTATTGTACAGTCAGCCAAAAAAAAAAAAAAACGCCACCCCCTCCCCCACCTAATTTCGCCGTAAATTATCGTAGAAACATGCGGCTGGTACCTATCGATCTGTAATAATGTCTAGTTTTTAATGGTGTTGTCAGATTTTGCTTAAGGGGTCATCTACATATTAAAACACGTATAAACTTCATTTTTTTCAATGACGACCCCTATTTTTGACCCAATATTCAGATTTCTGAGATCAAGGCAGTTCGGAAAACAAACCTATTTATATACTTTAAATCAATTCTAAACAGAGTTACACGTGAAAATGTGTTAGGGGACCGTCTATACATTTAGAAAAAATAAATCGTAATCTACCACGCAATATACATTCTTTATAAAATTTTACACCGGAAAAAAAGTTCAGAAATGTTAGTTATAAAATAAAAAACGATTCAAATTCGCAGAACTTTCTGAGTTAGTTTATGAATTAAAAGATTTTTATTGGTTTCAATTTATTAAACATTGCATAGTTAAATACAACACTTATAGCTTGAATCATATGAACCCTACAATGTTTAATTACAAAAATCTAGATACCAAGGTAAAAGAACAATAGTAATAATGATAATAATATTAATAGCGGTTAAAAAAAAAAAGTGTTTAATATTTAAGAAAAAGAATTATCTACTTCTTAAAAGCAAAAACTGTTTTGTTTAAGAGACAAAAATTTAACTTAAAATACATATATAATAAAATATGTATATATATATAAACAATTAAAATCTTCTAACTAATAATTATTATCTACTTCTTGTTGGGTATATTTTTATTTTATACAGTAAGCCTCCCATGAAAGTGTTACTATAAAGATTTACATTTAATTTTAGGCGTGCAGACCAAAAATAGATAATATACAAAAATGTAGATAACAAGATTTAAACTAAAATCTGAAAAAGGATATTTAACATTTTCGCGACCACTGACGTAGTTTCACGTCATTTTGAAATCTGTAACTCCTTCAGTGGGCGTTTCTTTCACAATTTGTGTGTTACTATATTTCTTAAGAATATTCCTTATATTCATATATAAATAAACAAAATAGTATGAATACAAATACTCTCACTAGAAAGAGTATAATTATTATGTATATCCATATGAAAAGAAATATGGATATAGAAAAAACGGTTTCCTATTGCCTAGAACGAGTATTCCCCGTTCTGCAGTCGTCTACTGTACTTGAATTCTTAATTTTAAATGCGTAAAATCTATATCTTTAAAAGTAATAAGACGTGTTACTTTGTTTTAAATTCTTTTTCCGTGATAAATGTGACGCCAGTTTTACGCCGTGATTAGAATAATAGAAAATAAATAATATTGCGCTTTGTTTCAATAATAGATATTAAAAACTTAAAAAAAAAAAAAAAAAAATACCACTTTATTATTCAGTATTAAAAAAACATTTAATAAAAATTTTATATTTTATTATGTTACGTCATGCGATAAAATTTAAATAGCATAAACGGTAGAGTAATCGAATGCGAAAATGTCACAACAAGATTAAAACAGAAAATTTGTTTTAAAAAATCTGATAAAAATTAATAAAAGTCAATTATATTAATATAAAAAAAGGAATAAAAAAAGTATTGTTCACAGCGCGTTGCTCTTTTTTAAAATAATAGTCCTCGTCTTACTGCGTTTTTTTACCTGTCATGATACTTAACTTGAGGTGTACGTAGAATATTAAAGTTAAAAACAAAAGACAAAAGGGACAAAATAGAATTTTAGCAGTGAGAAACTGGGAAACGTTATGTAATATTTAAGAACAAAGACTTAACATTTCAGAATCGAGTATAAACCTCTTTACGAAGGAAGCCACGCCTTTACACAGTTTTTCTACAACTTTACATTATAAAACAAAATTATTTTACATACTTCCAATTAAATCATTTAAATTTTGTCTTCAGCATTCGATGTAGTAAATGCTATTGACATTTATGCATACCAGCGTCACATAGAGAGTCATATACGAATACAGAAACTAGTTTTTTTACTAATGTTTCCGTAATATAGAGGCGGGGCTTCATTTCTTTTGGAAATCTTTTCACAATCTCTCGCTTGCATTGCGATACTTTTATAAAAATGATCCAATTTGTATCAAAAACATCGAAATGTTGCTTAGAAAACAATTAGAATAACATTAAGGTAAATTAAAATAGTTTTTCGTCAAAATATATACAGATATTTACTCACAAAGGATACAAATTATTATAAGTGACGGCCCCCTAACAACACTAAAAAATAAAATATCACTGTAACTCAAAAAATAATGTTAAGAACGAGTTGTAAATTTGGAAACCCATGTTTCTGATGATGCCCGTTTTATTTATGCAAAAATTAACATAGGTCATAATTCAAAATTTTTTCAAATATGAAATTATTAATAATTTTCATATTTCAAAAAAAAAAAAAAAAATTATCAAAAATATGCATGGAATATGTTTGGGTCACTTCATTATATCATATAAAAAAAAACAGAATTTGAATATCATAATTAGTTTGGAAGATATGAATTAATGTTTGTCACATTCATTTAACATTAGCGGCCTTATAGTTTGACAGCTTATAACTCGGTGAAGAATTGAGCAAAATTTATAAACTATACCATTTCCCGCGATGATTTTGTCCAAAGAATTCAAATAAATTATAAAAAATGGGGGTTACCATTGAAAAAAATGAAGTCGATGCCAGTTTTAATATGTAGACGACCCCTTAAGCAAAATCTAACTATATCATTATAAACTAGACGTTATTACAAATCGATTGGTACCAACCATATGTTTCTACGATAATTTACGGCGAAATTAGGTGGGGGGGGGGGTGGCGTTTTTTTTTTTTTGGCTGACTGTACATCTGAAGTTATTGTGCAACCACCTGCTACAAGTTAACCTGTTCACAACGGTGTATCTGTTTCGAACAGGTATTTTCGAGCAAAAAAATTTTTAGCACACCGTGCGTGCAATGAATGTGGCTAGTCCCGTCTATTTTTACGCGCAGAATCCACCCACCAATTACTATTTATTAAAGTTTTTTTTTCTCAAAATCTTACCCCAAAAAACCCTTTACGTTTAACAATATTTTACGCTTTGAAATCCTTTACGTCCGTTTTATTTATTTTGCTTTATTGAAATTTACATTCCTTATAACAAGGGTCGTATCTCCGCAATTTTTAAGGACACTCTCACAGATAAGAAGTTTTCACCTTTTCAGCCACCACTAATTTCATGTAAAATTATTTTGGATATATTTATAGTAATGTGCCACGATTATACAGGGTAGAGATTATAGTATAAATATAGTGATAGCAATATATTTGAAAATTTCTTATTTCCTAGAGTGTCCTAAAAAAAGGGCGGAGAGTACGAATCCTGCCTTAAAAAGAAAACTGAGTAAACTGATATTTATGCTTGGATTTAGTTTTATCTCTTATCTTTAAGCAGTCGACAGCTGCATTGAAAACTGAAAACTTGAGCATCATACCTGAAAATATTGCAAAACTAAATAGATGTACAATAATATTTAAATCCTTTGCGATAAATTTCCCATAGGCTAATAGCATTCTGGAGGTAAATCCCACCAGAAGTGGGTCTTTTGTCGATTGTGCCACTCCTTAATAACGTTCAATTTCAGATTCTGTGGATAGTCTTCATAAAGGAGGTGCGCAATCTCTCCTACTGCGCGATCTCTACTAACTTTACCTTAAGTTGCTTTCTACTTTCATACTTGTTAGTTCATCCAGTTGTGCTTGGTATTTTTTTAATACTCATTCTTCAAAATTCGGAAGTATAGTTTCCACTACAATATTGTTGTAGCATTAAAAACAAAAATTAAAAATAAAAATAAAAATAAAAATGAGAGAAATATCCAAAATCACAGCAATGAAAATAATAATAATAATAATAATAATTACACCAATAACTTATAAAATAAATAAAGTTAAGTTAAATGTATTGAAGCGTGGGAAGATTAACCAGAAAGAAATGCATTTTTAACTGCCGTTTAGGGTTTTCTGCTTCCCAAAAACTATTTATTGGTTGAATAGTTTTGGCTTAGATTTTCCAAACTAATACTGCTCAAGATGGTAGTCTGCTTCAGAGGATGCGTTTCTCAAATTAAATGATAAATCTTAAAATACTATGCTGATTCAGCTTTAGTGCATGTTACCTGACCATTTTTAAAGTAATGTTACTTTTTAACATAGGTTTATAATATTTCTAAAATATTGTAGCATGAAATCGAACTGAACTTGATAATAAGATGTTCTTACTCATGCTAATCTGATATTAACGTTATATTGTAGAACATATACCACTTTTTAAAACCTAATATGCTATTACTATGCAATTCCAAAAATTCCATAAATATATATTAATTATTTTCGTGAATTAAATACATTTATTGCCTCTGTCTTTAACTAATCATTTTATGTCATTTTTCTTTTAAAATCAGCAATATAAATCCGTTCTACTCTAAATTAAAACAAATGAAAAATGAAAAAAAAAAAAAAAAAAAAAAATATGTATTAAGGAAAAAAGAAATTATTCATTCTACATCCTCCCTAATATTGTGAAAATGAAACTGATAACGTTATTCTCAACTTAGTTTTATTGATCGGGTAAAAGGAAGCGCGAAGGGTATATTAATCTTTATTAAAAAAGTGGCAAGAAATGTTTTAGATCCAAAGGGATTTCAACATATTTACGAAGATTTCTCATTCCCTTTGCTAGTTTGCACATGGGAGTGACACGAGGGAAATTAATTTTACAAATTGCACCATAATTCTTAGAAAATATTCATTTTCATAGCTCAAAGAAAAATTTTTTCGTTATCAAACTTTCTTAAAATATTTTCTTTTAATACACGGAAAATAAATCCCTTTACTCTTTATTGCCTCTGCAGACTTCTTTAATTTTTGATGTCAGATGTTACCTCGAGCGGTGTCTCGGATAAACCAATAAATAATCACACATAAAAAAATATAAATTTATGACTAACTGTTTTGAAGTATTGGAAAAATCTTTTTTATGAGACGGTCAGATGGAAGTTTTTATATTACTTTATAGTATTTAATTGGACGTGATAATGAGTTTATATATTGGAATCGGTAATATATTTTGTTTGCGAAAGTAAATCACGATAAAATAAAAGAATAAGTGTTTGGTAATTAATGGACATTCGTTAGAAATGACGCTTTTTGATTAGAGGGTGTTCGAAAACAGTATTTTGTTTTGTAAGCGGTTAAATTAATGGAAAATTCAGATTTTGACAATACATACAAAAGCGCAAAGGATTGAATTAGCAAATAAGTTTTTTTTCTTTTACAAAAAAAAAAAAAAAAAAAAAAAGAAATAGTATTTTATATGTGATTTAAGATATAAATCAGATGCAGTTATTTAAAATGTAATACACAATGTACATCTCTCTCTCTCTCTCTCTCTCTATATATATATATATATATATATATATATATATATATGTAAGTATATGAATCAGAGTTGTACTACATGCATAATAAGACAAAGTTTTGTTTAATCTCATACCAGGTAAAATTTATAATTTATTCTGTTATATTGTTAGTAACCGATTTTTTTTTTTTTTTTTTTACCTCACTATTTTTTAATGAGCATTTTTTTTCTTTGTAATTGTGTATTGTCATACCTGCCCATATTCTAATCAATATTCCGTAAAATTGTTAGTGCTCGTTTATTTTTCCACACCAATTTATATTTAAAGTGGTTTTTTCCTAAATTCCTCTTTAAAAAAGACTGGTGTGAGAAAAAAAAAAAAAAGACAGATACTAACTGTTTTATGGAATACTAATTATATTAATAACAGGAGACTGACTTGGCGTTTTAATATTGAAAACCGAATAAACTACTACGTCAGAAACGCCAAAGAAAAACATTTGAGATACAGCTGTTTCGGTAGCTTTAAGCGTACCGTCTTCAGTGCAAAAAGAATTTTGAATCTGGAGAAGTGCTCGTATATATAGGAGAGGTACCGAATTTAGTTCAACCAATAAGATTACGGAAAAGGTGGGGAGTGTGGCCAATAGGAATTTAGGAATGTGTAGCTGTGTAAACAGTAGAAAAATTAAGAAACTATGGACTGAATGTAAAATTTCCAACAATCAGACAAATGGAGAACAGCGAAATCACAATTTACAAGGTTTTTAAAATTTTTATAAATATGAAAAGCTTCAAAGAAATCGAGTAAATGAATGGATTTAGGTCTGCAAATTAAATTTAAAATTATGATTTTCGTCCCAGCAATGCTTAGAAATAGCCAATTTATTGGTTTCTTGTTTGCGGACGTAATTCATATGTTCTTTTAGACGAAATTTAAGACTGCGTTTAGTTTGGCCAATATATGATAAACCACACTGACAGGAAATACTATAAATGCCCCAAGAATTATGCATATCAATGGAATCTTTTAACTGAGAAAAGGTGAGTTTACTGGAAGGCTGTTTGCATCTCAAATAATTTTCTTTGGCGTTTCTGACGTAGTAGTGTATTCGGTTTTTACTAATTAGATTGTTGGCAGGTATGTATTGCAGAAAATTTGTCTAAAAAGAAAGTGGTGGAAAAAAAGACGGATACTAACTGTATACCGGAATATAGTATAAATGTTTTCAGGTATGTAATCTGTATAAACTGAAAAATAATTGGCAAAACAATCAAGCATTTGGAAAAACATACTTGTACTCTTCCGATTTGTGAAACTGCACATATAACAAAAAATGTTAAAATATCTGTGTTTGTAATAAGTTTATTTTTGATCACACTTTTATTTAGCTTTCTCTATTCGTTTGACATTTGGTTTTTATCTAATTCTTTTACACGTTCATTGCCAAGCTGAAAACTGAAATTTCAAGAGAGACTCCGATGATGCTACAGTCGGTAACAAAAGTGTCCGAAAACTAGCAAAAATTCCTATGTAAAAAACGTACACTTCGTACGGTTTTATTAAATAAATCCTTGTCGAATCCTATTCTTAGTCAGTGTAAGAACATGATTCGATAAGGATTTATTTAACAAAACCGTATGAAGTGCACTTTTTTTGCATAGGAATTTTTGCTAGTGTTCGGACACTTTTGTTACCGACTGTACACACACATGCAAGGGAAGAACTCTCACGAACTTAGAGTTATTGAACTAGTTCTTCAGTGCAAAAAAGTTCTATGAAATCAAAAATGAAATGATAGACCGTCTCTCGAACAATGACTAGATAAATTCTTGAATTTCAAATTCACCTACTATGACCCGATTCTGGACGAGTCACCACTAGAATACTCAAAGACTTTACAGCAACTAAAATACTTAATAAAATCACTGAATTCCCTAATTTACGTATTGGATACAGAAAATTTGAGACCATAAAGACAGGACTAGAAATGAGGAGTTCATCGAAGAGATGAAATCCACTCAGGTATCAGATAATACTAAATCTCTACTAAACCACACTAACATACCTACCCCAAACACTAACCTAACTAATTTTATGCCAGCTAAAAGAAAACTTGAAACCAGTAGCCCGTACCTCTAAGAGTAGTAAAATTAACTATAATTACGTCATCCCCGTTAAAAATAAATTTGATGCTTTAGATGAAAATGAACTTTTTGATAAACGGCACAACTAGATGGCTCCTCTAATCAGACCAGTACAACCAGTCAGTCTAGAGAAAATAAAAAAAATCTCCTTGATGAAAGTCAGATTTATAACTGTAAAATGTGGTAATAAAATAACAACTGCTTAAAAATCTAAAAAAAAATTATGGGTCTTTGCAATTTTAGTGCAACAGCTGCGGGTGATTTCCTTAAAATCTTTCCCAACTCTAATGATGGTCATGATATTATCACCTCGAATCTTTCTGAAATAAAAGTTCAATGTCATTTAAAGAATGAAAGGAAAATTAATCCTCCCATTAATGTTGTTATCCGAGGTCTTCCTGCAGAAACTACACAATTAGATATTGAGGATACTTTAACTAAATTAAATTATGATTTGATAAAAATTAATCAAGTAGTCCGTTTCAAAACTAAAAATCACTTTCCCTTATTCCAAATCCAGTTAAATAATTCTAAACATAACAAGTCCATTTTTCAATTAAATAAATTATTATACTACAGAATTCGGGTAGAAAATTATAGAAACACGTCCAAAACAATTCAGTGTTTTCACTGTTAATTCTATTTTCACTCTGCGAAAAATTGTTATATGAAAGTCAGGTGTATTAGAGGCTCTGGTGAGCATCTCACTAAAGAATGCGCTCTTGGAAAAGAAAATATCCCTAATCTAATTCGATTTACTTGAGGTGAAAAACACTTAGCAAATTATAGAGGTTGCCCCAAATTTCCCCAAAACAGAAATAAAGCGTTCATAGCTAAAACTCAGAAATGCCAACCTAATCCGGCAAATTGTTAGTACCGCCCCTTTTTCTACACCACTTAATTTTCAGAGTATTTTTCTACTTAATTCATCATAGATACATTTGAAGAGAATTGCTCTAAAAATTTAGTGGTGTAGAAAAAGGGGCGTTTTTCAATAGGCGTTAACAATTTGCCGGATTAGGTTGGCAGCTCTGAAAACTGCTCATCCTGTAAACCGAAACTCCAATATCCAATCCGAAATTTCATCCATCACCGAGGCCACGCCCTTCAGCCAAAAACCTGTTCCTGTACTCCAACATAGTTAATTCAAACCCTATTAATGAAATAACCAAAATTCTAAACGACATAGCCTCTGAATTTAATGTTAATATTTTTGCCGAATGAATATCTAAGCTTAAAATTGCCCGTAACTGACAATGTATAATTAATAAAATTGCCATTCTCTGGGAAGTCCTCGGAGAACAGATTTCCAATCTCCCATAATTTGGAAGATTGTTTCCTCTAATTTTGCACTGACCTATTTTAAACTAACATCGTGGCTGGTAGCCTTTCCTAGCTTTTTTTTGCTTTCCTTTATTATTATTATTATTTATTTATTTTCACTATCATCCGGTACTGTTTTTTTTCCATCTCTGTTGCCGATTGACTGGTTGCCAAAGGTGTGAAGCATTGGTCCCAGGTTCTACGGACAAAAGCTCCCCGAACTCTCTTATCATCTTAACATTTTGATCGAGAATCACGTAAAATAGCTTTTTTTTTTTGTTTTTTCTTTTCTTTTCTTTTTTTTTTTTTTTTTTTTTTAATGAAAAACGAGTCCCGCTTTCAGACGTTTCTCTAAAATAAATATTTTTCTTAAAAAAAAAAAAATATATATATGATTTTACGTGTTTGTATTTACCATTTTATTTATTGCTGGTATATATATATATATATATATATATGCAAGCGACGTTTACAGAATCAGTTACTAAGAATGAAATTTAATTAATTTAATATAAATACGTAAAATAATTTTAATAAATAATATAACTTTTCAGAGGAACGCCAAAAGCTGGGACTTACTTTTCAAAATAAGAAAATACACCGGCTGCAATGTGTTAGACGTTACCCGATAACATCTTAAATAATATCCAGGACAAATTTCCAATGTCAGTATTTTAATTCAAAAAGACAGGACTTTCCAGTAGATCTAACATACACTGGGTTTCTAAATGATATCACCAAGTTTTTCATACATAAAAAAATAAACAAAATAATGATCTTCAGACTTATCGATGGTAGAAACATAAAAAATATTTTTATACTATTTTATAACAAAATATAATTCAAACGAGTATTTTTATATAAAGAAAACTGCATTTCTCTTTTTGAGGTGGTGCATAATGATATGAACATAGACCCGAGGTTCTTCTATCATAAGGTTGGGCCATTTGAAGAGTAGCCAAGCAGAAGTGAAACGTCACAATCACAAGGCGGAAGACAGAATCAAACTACGATACAAGACATACAGCTGTAAGCCCAGAGCTAGCTATTACTTACAAAAAAATATATCCCATAATCTGATATAAATATTACCCAAAAACGAAAATTAAGGACGGTATTACATGAATAAAAGTGCATTCGTTAAAAAATTTATTTTAAACACATATAAGTTCATAAATTATAAAGCTTTCGCAACATTGCTATGCATTACGGCAACATTGCTATGCATTTGTTTACATTTATAATATTTCAATAAAACGATGAATTTCAATTATATTAAAATGAAATGAAATAAAAATGCAGTTATTTAATTGTTTTACTCAAAAAAAGCACACATATTTTTTTAAAAGAATGTAAAATATATACATTTTACTGTGATTGCGATATGTTTGTTTACATTTCAGATATTTCAGTAAAATTATGAATTTTAATTTTATGAGTAAAAATGAAATATAAGCACATTTTTTTTTTTTAATATTTGTTCAAAATAAAACACTTATATTTTTCAATTTAAAAAGAAATACACAATGTATGAAGTTATCTGTAATTTATGATATGTTTGTTTACCTTTTAAATACTTCAACATTGTGATGAATTACTTCAATAAGACGATGAATTTCAATTATATTAAAATGAAATGAAAGAAAAATGCAGTTATTTAAACGTTTTGCCCAAAAGAAAAATTATATTCATTGTTTAAATATGTAATGACAGAAATAGTTTCAAAACATTTTGCTCATGTTGGCTTGTTGGTATTTTTAAAACTATTTTCATTGGAAAACATGTGCTACTACTGACACTTTTAATATGTTATTACAAAAGTTACATTGAAATGTGTTACTACATAAAAACAATTTCATAAAATTTTCAATTATCTAGATACTTTCTACAGAGGATTAAAGAAAGAAAAAAAAAATTAAAATTAAAAAAAGTACCTAAGTTTTTTTTTTTTTTTTTTTTTTTTTATCCACTACATAAATTAAACATTTTGTTTATTATGAGATATCACAATTTGTTTCATATTTCATCTCATCATGATAAAGATAATAAATTTTAACAAAATCTTAATTATGTCCCTATTTGAATAAAAATAATCTGGTGTGTCACTCACACGACTTTCTCTTACCCTGAAATTTAATACTATAAATACAGGTTGGAGATTAAGAGGTAAGATAACGAGTACTGTTATGTAAACCTATGTTAAACAATTCATATTAGGCTTCTGAAGAGTTTTATATGATAATTAGTTCTGTGTGAGGGGGGGCTACCGCCCCCCTCAACCCCCCGTTTCATTAATGCACCTACATTTACATAGAATTTAATTCGGTTATTAAAAAATATTTCTCTTTTTAAAAAATAATTTATTAAAATTATTATTTAAAAAAATTATCTTTTATGATAAGGCAGACGATTTCCATATTAGAGAAGTAGTTTAACACCAAATATCCAAAAAAAGTCCATTTTATTCTCAATATAATAAAAAAAAAAGTACGATTTTTTTTCTAAGTTTTTTTTTTCGTTAAAAGTAAAAAAAAAAATCGATAACTTTGTTTTAAATTATCGCAGATCGATGGTTCAACCATTCGTTTTAAAGGTATTTTCGAGCTCTTTTGAAAGATACCCATCATGAAAATTTACTCCCCTCGAGGGAGGGGGGACTTCCCCCCCAGGGGGGGGGGAGGCGAGGCTCCTACATACACAAAAAAATTTTCCCAGTTAACTGTCTCTATTACAAAAAATATATATTTGTTTCATTTGGTTTAGTGCAGTCTATAGACGTTAAACTCTATTTTCCTGCAATTTCCCCCATACACGTAATGTATTAGAATTCTCTTGATTGTCCCTGTACACGAACCATTTGCTTGATCTTAACGAAAAGCTTACTGTAGCATCCCTATATGATACACATTTAGAATACCAAGTTTGAACTTTCTGCCATAATTTGTTTTTGAGATATGCTGATAACAGACAGACACACAGACACACACACAGACACACACACACACAGACACACACACACACAGACACACACACAGACACACAGACACACAGACCATTTGCTAAAAACATGATTTTCATATTCAGGGGACCTCAAAACGTGTAAATATAACAAAATCTCGCGTTCGAAAATTTGAGCCTAAAACAATACTTTCTCTACCTTATGGGTAAGAGAAAGTAAAAAAATGTCACTTTTGACAGCAGACAACAGGCATTGGCTACTGTCAGCTTTCAAAAGAGTATACTTGAAAATCGAAGGAAAGTAGCATAAACATTTAACAAACATACTTATTACATGATTATTGCTAATTTAATATCCCTTTGATTTATTACTTCTGATCTTGAAAATGTATGATATAATATACACGATGATATATTACTTACATGATTTGATTTTATGAGCAATCTATCTATTGCTGTTATACATCCCAGTTTTTCATCAATGTTCTATCACTTTCAGCAATCTATTCTTTAAAAAATTATGTGCTCTAATACGGAGCACGTCAAAGAAGCAACAAAAGACGTAGATTAAGATTATCACACGGTACATTTAAACAAATTCGATTAAAAGTAAAGAAAAAAAAATTAAATCATAAAAACGCAATTTAAACACATTTATTTCAAATGTAAACCAGATTTGATCCATTCGCCTTATGACGTAGTGCTCGAGATATCTCAAATAGCTAAAAATTCGCGCATCTATGAAATGGCGCCCCCCCCCCCCCCTGCATAGACCAAATAGATTAGTAGCTAGTCTAGGCACCGAATTTGTAATTCGTGGGAAAACACGATTAGTCATAGCATAGCCTCTTTAAGTAGATGCCTGTCGCGTGGCTCTTAAGCTTGGAAACAGTTCAAGCGATAGACAGCGCCACCTGGTACGGATGGCGCGACTTATTTATTCAACTAACACCAAAAATTTTTAAAAGTGGGATTTGAAATACAAAGAAGACGAATACAATCGCAGAAACGTCCATTGTATATATCACATATCACTTCTTAAAGTTATTGGTGACATTTGAATAAAAAAGTTGCGTAATCTTTACCAGGTGGCGCTGCCTACCGTTCGACCTGTTGCTAAGTTTAAGAGTCACGCGACAGGCATCTATTTAAGGAGGCTATGGTCATATAATGTACCAAGCCTTTAGTATATTTTGTTCGATTTTTTTCGAATGGGAGATAATAAAACTGTTAATTCTGAAATTATGCCATAGTGCTTTCCATTTTCATAAATTGCTCTAACTAATAGGCTCAAAACGTTTTCTATCGGGATTAAAGCAGAAGAAACTGATGGTCATGGAAATGCATGTACACCATAATTTAAGAAACATTCCCTAGTGGTATTTATCATGTGGATGAATGCAATGTCCTGTTGGAACATTAAAAAAATTCCTCCAAATTCCTCGACAAAAGGCAATAAATTTTCTTCAAATAGATTTTGATAGGTTTTTACATTCATTCTGCTAGGAGGAAACACAATGTCGACTTTACTACGAAATCAAAACGCAGCCCAAACCGTACGTGGCCATCCACCTTACCACCGTTTTGAAAATGTTTCAGATCCTTTGTGCAGATTGTGCCAATAATAAGAAAAAACACCAGGATCATCTAAATTTTATTTTATTTTATCGGAAATAGTTTTCTATCATATTCTAACCTCTAGGACATTGATCGTTTACACAATCCAGGCAGTTCGGATGTTGCTTTTAAGTCATACATACTTGGGATTTTCTTTTCTCGTTCTTCAGCAACTTAGTGCTATCGGCCATTCTGCAAAAAAAAAAAAAAAATTTGACACCGCTATCACTGGATCTCTCGTAAATTCGCATAGAGTTGTTTTCCCATCGCTCATTCTTTTTGTAATGTTTATTTTTTTCTCCTTTCCGATATCTTTGTCTAACGTCTTAGAGGTTTCTTTGCTCCGCAACTCACGTAATTGAAGAAAATTCAATATTACACCTGGGAATCTTTCCAAGAACTCAGTTAGCGAACTCATTTGAAAAATTCCAAACCTACGAAGCACATTTATATGATAAACTGATAAACTTTTTTGTATATTTTGGTTTATTCTTCTTGGAGTCGAAATCAATATCCCTGATCAGTTAATTATGATCATTTAGTGGTAATTTCGATCAGTGTTCATATCATTTTGCAACACTATTTTTTTTAATAATTTATATTTTCAATAAATTTAACCACTTCACCGGCTATCCCGAGATAACTCGGGGGAAATTTAGCCTTCCACACTACTGTGGCCAGTGAAGTGGTTAAAGGCTCATACTCACTGTTATGTATTAGGTGAGATTATTGTACTTGTTACCAGAATAGCGTTTTCTGATAATTATTTATGAATTTTTGCTTTGATATCACAAAATTACCAGGTATTCATATCATTCTGCAACCCAGAGTAATTTGATGCACTTTTTTTTTTTTTTTTTTTCCTTTTTTGTGTTGCACAAATTGGTGTAACATAAATCAATTCATTCTGAAAATATTTTCATTTTTCATTTTTAGTATAGTAACTATATATTTCATTTAAAAGTAAATCGGTTATCGGGTAAAATGACTTAAGAGGTAAAATGAATGGGTTAACCGTTTTAATGCTAAAGCAATTTCAGAAACAAAACCTTAATTTGCTATCGGTTTTACAGGCCTCAATAAACGTTTTTCCGGTGTAAATATTTAATTTTAGCTTTGTAAAAAATTGCAACCCAATCATGTCTAACTGGAAAACCACGCCGTGCAGTAAAAATTAAAATAACTCTGAGTAAGCAGCAGTCGAAATAGCATATATAAATGTGTATTATTATGCATAAATCGTTTACCCTCGATAGCTCTTTCTACAGAAATAAAATATGAAACTTTCTAATGATCTATAAACACACCTAATTTATGAAAACCACGCCTTACTGTAGTGTATGTAAAAGACAAATTAAGTATCATTAAAGAATGAATAAAAACAAGAAATGTGTTTTAGCATTAATAGTTGTTCACACATAATGTTTTACGAAAATTTAAGAGCAGCAAAAAAATCCCAATTTAATATAGTTTTTCAAATGTACAATTCATCGTAGTGAGGGGTGTGCATTTTGATAAGATTTTATCGAGACTCCGCCCATTCTTTTCTTTTTCCAACTTATTTCACAAATATAAGAACATACATTTTTAAAATGATGAAACGAGCGTGGTAATAGTTTATGCGTCGAAAATCACGTTAGACATTTCTCTTTCGAAAGAACTACATTTAATTGATATCAATGATCAGACTACTAACGGCGTCTTCTGTTGATATTTTTTAAGTATTAAAAAAAAAAAAAAAATATGTTATTAAATAAAACACAATCACCATACTATTATCAGTTAATTAATTAATTATTTTTGTGTTTTACAAAGAAATAATGAAAGAAAAGAACTTTATAAAATATATATATATATATATATATATATATATATATATATATATTAGTTTCTGTAAAAGAAAATATAAAAGGAAAATAATGAAAAGATGATGTTAACAATTGTATTTTCCTGCACAAAGGTCATGCAGCCTTTTTTTTTTTTTTTTACAGCGAGCGCAGATAGGGTTGGAACGCTTTATCTCACTCTGCTTGCTACTGCAGACCACACATTGATGTAAATTGCCTCACTTTTTTCATTATTTGCTTTCAATGTCTCATCCTCCTTCGTAACATTATGCACCGAATCATCGTCCAAAATAATGTTGCGTCGCAACATATGATAACCAACTGCTTCATATTATCTATAAGTTTCGATTGACTGATTGGTTGTTTGTAAGTAAAAATTAAATTAAAATTCCGGTGTTATCTGAATTGTATCTCTCGAAGCTCGATATCGCTGCTTCGCAGTTTTCGAGACTAAATATTGCAGCGCTATCGCGCTGCTTAGCAGTAAAACGGTTAAAATGCTGTGGTAATTTTATTATAGGGTAAACTGATTGTAATTTTCTAAGATGCCTTTATTTCAAATTAAAGAAATAATCAATGTTCGATAACAGTTAGATACTGGAAAGGAAATAAAAAATATGCATGCAGCATTATGTTCTCTGTGTATGAGATAGTAATAATTACATTCCACTGGAATGAATGAATTTACTCTTGGTTTAGTTTTATTTTTAAAACCAGTTTCATAGTCGGAAAAAGTATGCAACTATAACATTTTAAACAAAAAGTCCTAATCCTCGTTATCGGCGATTCGTAAACATAACAGATATTTTCATAAGAGTTCATTTATTTATTTATTTATTCATTTATTTTTGAGGTAGTATGCCAAACATTCATATTATATTTTGGTAGTGTCGTACCAGACTGCCTATTTAATTCTAATTCTAAATTCCACTTGTTTTTAATTTCACCTTCAGAAAATTATTATATTAAAGAATAAGAAGTAAACACTGTAGAGAATATTTCCATAGATTTCAGGAGAATGGCACAAAGAAAAAAAATAAATAAATAAATAAGTAAAAAGAGAGAGAACACAATGGGATATTATGCGTGAACAATTTACTTGCTATATTTTTACAGTATTGTTTAAATAGTTGCCAACTTTTACGCTTTTTGTCAATTATTTTTTTTTTTAATTTGTTAAATTAATGAAAACTGTTATAGAAATATACAAAAAAAAAAAAAAAAAAAAAAAAAAAATTCTATAAAAATTTTCCAGTTGCCCAAAAGCGTAAAAGTTGGCAACTCATAGTTGCTATTCTAGCACCTTTTGGCTAATGCACTTATATACACAAAATTATAGCCACCAGTCAATAAAAAATAAACTTTTTTTTTTTTTTTTCAGATTTATTTTTGTTACATTACCACAATATCAAATTTATTTTACCATTACAAATTACAGAAAAATTTTAATGAATAAATGCGTTTTCAATACTTAGGCCTTTTACATAGACTGAAGTTAATCTCTCTCTCTATATATATATATTGTATTAAGAAGTATCTCTGTGTGTGTGTCACCGTTCTGGAGCTCACACTACTGATCGCAGAGCTATAAAACTTGGCATGTGGAAACCCGGGACCCTTATGCACCTCATCGGGATTTTTTTCGAATTTCAAATTTGAATTTTATTATTATTATTTTTTTTTTCGATTTTAAATATTGGCTTCTATGTTTCATTTTAAATAAATTTATTCTTTCTTTGTAATCGTCTGCGTATCTTAGCAACGGCTATCCGCGATTGTAATGAAATGCTCGCCCTCTGGTGGGCTAAGGTGAAATTACAATAAACATGGTTTAATTCGAATTCCATACAGCCGCCATTGCTTGCCGATATTTAGTTTCACATATATTTATTGAATAAAAATGAATAAATACGGTAAAAAAGATAACACATACTTTTGTGTGCCACAGTGTAACTCCAAAGGATCAAGAAATCCAGAATTGAGCTTCCATTTATTTCCAAATGACAAATTTAAAATTTCAGTTGCTTCGGCTAATGGAAGTAAAGAATTAATCAGATGATTTGAAATTAATATTTGTTCAACTTCAGTTAAAAATCTACTTCCGATCGAACTTTGAATAAACTGAAGTATTTTTTCCAAAAGCAATCAATTTTCCATAATGTAATGGCGGAGAAATTATAGTACGAATATTAAGTAGAATAACAAAGGAACACTAATGGAACACACGTGGCTATGTTTACTAACAACTGCAGTGTTCACAAAGCGCCGTCTATCGATCATTACAAACGCGGATTACACTATTCATTTTTTATTTAATAAAAAAAAAAAAAAAAAAAAAAAAAATTAAAAAAATAAAATAAAATAAAATAAAAAATAAATTAAAAAAATCCATTTAAAGGCAATATATATATTCTATTTTTAATTTATTATATTTATTGAAAATAAAATGGTAATGGAGTAGAAAAAAAAATAAGTGTATTATGTTTTACATTTAAAAACGTATTCATAACTGTAATGTTTATGTATAATTCTTATAGCATATCAACATTTTATTTTTCATTTCTTTATCTAATTCCTCTAATATATATATATATATATTTATAAATTTAATTGAAGATAAAAGATGAGATGAAGGTGAAAAGTAACAAACAACAAGAAAAACTTATTAAACAATGTTAATAAACAAGAAAATTGTTTATTAACATTGTTTAATAAGTTTTTCTTGTTGTTTGTTACTTTTCACCTTCATCTCATCTTTTATCTTCAATTAAATTTATTATTGGTCTTGTGTAAAATTTTGTGCTGCTTTAAGCGCCTTTTTTATACAAATTTATGTTTGTCATTGATATTGAATTTAATTTTATATATATATTTATATATATAGTATTTATCGAGAAAAAAATGGTACTTTGTTTTTTAAATTATTTAATTCCTTTTAAAAGAAAATCTGCTTTTTATTTTATTTTATTATATTGGTCGGAATGAAATCGTAATATATTGTAAATAGTTATAAAATACATGATTCAAAAACTAAAATATTTAATAGATGCTGAGATACATTCATCTTTAAAATCGTAGTTCTTAACTAATAGCAGATCCACCTCTTGTCGATAAATACCCAAACTGAAGTGGCCGGGAAAGAACTTTCTGCAGACAACTGGACCCGATGCGGTGCGGGTAAAAAAGTGAGCTGCCTACGGCAGCGGGTACCCGAAGCGAAAGGGTAATTTCAATGTAATTTTTTTAGTTTTTATTTATAATGTGATGTAAAAAATAAATACTGACTCAATTCTTTTGAAAATGCATTTAAATATAGTGACCAGCGAAGCAGGCGTAGCCTGCTAGTATCCAATATTTTGCAAAAATGTTCTTAGGGCAATGCCATAACGATTGATAGGTACGCGTTTTTTGTAAGACAGGTTTCTCGTATATATATATATATATATCTCGGAGGTAAAGTATACCGTGTCCATTTTGTCAAAAATGTTAGCTCCGTGTGCTTGACGTGTATATTTTCCTTTAATTAGAAACATTAAGGATTTAGTTTATTTACAAGAAAGAAGATAGGACAATGAAAAATTAAAATATGTTCATTTTCTATTTTCAGGACAAATGTATTTCCTTATAACATCATAAACATCATTCCTAAAAAATTATATTTTTGTGACTTGCTGCCCTTTACCTCCTGGATACAGATATATATGTTGCCAAATTTCACTCTTTGGGCTACCAGAATTTGTTTACAGATTTTTTTTTTTTCTTTTTTACATAATAAGTGAAAAACTGCTACAGACATATATTAAAAGAATTCTACTACAATTTTTCTGTAGCAAAAAAGTATAAAAGTTTGAAGTGCTATGTGTGATATATGTGTGTGTGTATTTAAGCAAAAAAAAAAAAAAAATATTTTTCCTTTGGTTCTGATTGAATAGTTTTGATTACATATCTTATTTTAGTAATCTGTGTAAACATGAACAATAAATATTATTTCGTTTTACTTTGTAAAGGAAGACATACGTCAGTTTAAACGATAAATTGATAAAATGAAAACTTTTAATTTGGAAAATGGTAAATATTTCTAATAAAACTATAAACTTATATGTACACGAGAAATATTTGTTTTCTATACATTCTATTTGAAGTAACACGATGTGATAGTTCCATATTTAATTAGAACATCAAATCAACAATCATTATTTTAAATTTTGAAACTGCTAGATACTGCGTAAATATTATTATCATTATTTGCTCTGGAAAATCCTGTGACATAACTAATATTCGAACAGCTTATAATTAATTTCAAAGTGCTTAATCCTGACACTTTAGGAGATAGCAGGACATTTTTCAACTTCCCATTAATCACTTGAAACTTAATTATCTTAACGTGAATATACTAAAAATAGAATTGTATTTTCAGCACAAGCATACACTTTAATGTTTGTATATTTTAAATTTGTTAAATTTTAGAACAGCATTCCATAAGCAGTTTTTATTAATAAAATATTTAGAGATTTATTATTATTAGGCATAGTGGTATAATTAAGAATATACTTTTAAAATTTTGTATCATATTTCTACTTGCATAATTTTAGAATGCTGTGTAAATAAATATAATTTATTTTCTAATCTTTAAAAAAAAAAAAAAAAAAAAAAAAAAAAAAAAAAATGCTTCTGCGTGGTAGACTTTTGTAGAACACGGGGCAGGAATGTCAGATGAATACGAAAATTTTATTTTTCAACGTCACTAATTTTATATCAAAGCAACCATTTTAAACAAAATCTAAATCAGATGCAATTGAACCAATAGATTGATACTGTAAAAATTTAGTGGTGTGAAAATGTGAAATTGTAGGCAAATCTGTCCTCGTGTTATACGGGGGTCTACTGTATATATATAATATAAGGGAGCATTGTGAAACCAGTATACAAAACGGATTTTGTAGCTCGCATACCTCAAAAATAAATGGTCACGGAATGTTGCAAATTAATATTCGTTCTATAATGATGTTTAAATGTATAACGTCAATTTTGTTCTTGATACGACCTACCACTTAAGGAGAGATATCCACGATTAAAAAAAAAAAAAAAAAAAAAAAAAAAAAAATTCGTGACGACTGTATGTACGTGTGTATCACGCATGGCTAAAACAAGCATAGGACGTTGGACGTTGCAAATTTGTTTATAGATTTGTTATAACTTGTAGTTGTGCAGTTTCATTTTTTGGTCTTTATAAAATTTTTCGTTTTGGAGATAACCACTAAAATTATATTTATAATGACCAAAAACATAATATTTTTTAGCTATTATTATATGATCTATTATCATAGATATATGATCTATTATCATAGATCTATATAATCTAATGATAAATCCCTTAATGTTGCAAAATATATAAACTTTCAGAATGTTCAAAATAGTTCCTAAAAAAGTAGGCATGTTCTAGTCGACGAATATACTTTACTTAACGAATATTCTCTAAAATGTCAATTAAAATTGTTATTCGCACCGCAATAGTCAAATAAATACCTGTAAATACTCCGCAGAGCAAGAATTTTGCTGATGAGTGACAGTGATTAACCACAACAAGCAAAGTTTATGAGAGATGGCCGCTCAATTTGAAATGTGAAAATAAACTGAACTCTACGAGAGAAAATAATGCCGTTTCTGATTTGCAGAACGTTCAAGGTACTTTTCCACTAGAAGCCAACATATTATTAAGTAAAATTCCAGAACTCGACACCTGTTTTAGTTAGATATTCCAAACTTTAGTAACTCTAAACTCCTATATATATCTATTTTTAATTATGCTGCCGAATTGCCAAATTCAACTCTAAGTCGCCAAATGTGTATCCAAGACCGAGTTAACCCTTTTCTGGTCCTATTTCATTTGACTCCTTAGGTCAGTGTTCCATAATTTAAGGACTTTTTTTGTACAATATCCACTGCTATATTTTATCTGCATCAGTTGCCTTATCACTTTGAATGTTGTTCGTTCATTACGTATGTTAAGAATCAATTCTGTAAATTATTGGTGAAATTGAATAAAAAGGTCACTAAATTTGGCAACACTGTTTAGAGCGTTTTAGAGCGTTAGGGCCGACAAAAGATTAAACGATTGTGACTAATTTGGAGACTTGGTGAGATTATCGACCAAGTTTGACGAAAAATAATAGCTCAGTATTGCAAAAATCAGTAAGCCCTTTATTAATTCGAAACGGACTTGGCATTTTTGTTATTATGTATCGTTTCCTGTCATTAATTTTTGGCAAAGTGTAGGAAAGGAAGCTAGAAGTATTATGCCAATTATATGATATGATATATTGACTCAGATATACTTAGAAATTGCTTCCTTTATGTAAAATATCAAAATCTAATAGAACTTTTAATTTTTAGCAATTTTACTACTGTAACAAGATTACAACTGTAGAAGAAAAAAAAAAGAAAAAAATGAAAAATCCTCTTTTATCAATATTTAAATGGGAAAGCTTTATTAAACTATTTTACCACTTCTACAGAATTTTGACTGTTCCTGATTACATCTTAATTTCCAATTGTGTACATATACGCCAGGGGCCTATGTCACATAATCTGCTAAGAACAAAACATAAATTGTTTAAATATGAATGGGTATAATACATTTGTTAAATAATATAGTGTTTTAGAGGAACGCCAAAAGGCGAAGTACATTTTTCGGAATACTGAAATAGGTGGGCTTGAAAGTGTTGGTGAAAATCACGCTTAATGTTTTACCAACCGCTGGAATTTACTACATTTTGCATTGTTTGTTTAAAGACCCTTCATGTTTGATGAATTTTTTTAGTATTGATGATAACTTTATTTTTTATAATTTTTTTTTTTAAATAAAAGTAACCTTAATATCCTTTATCATATAAAAAACAATTATGAATTAATTTAAATATAGCATTGT
Organism: Salticus scenicus; assembly: GCA_963930645.1. NCBI lineage: Eukaryota > Metazoa > Arthropoda > Arachnida > Araneae > Salticidae > Salticus > Salticus scenicus. The sequence continues at coordinate 47,323,813 of OZ005656.1, read as the reverse complement.
CTACTCCCTAAAAAAAAAAAAAAAACATAAAAAAAAATAATAAGTAATTACAGAAAAAAAATTATAATGAAGTAAAATTAATAAATTACAATTTCAGAGTAATAACTTTTTTTTTTTTTTTCATTTCATGTATTAGCATTTTTAAAACAAGTTAATGATGTATTGTAAATATAAATGAAAAATATCTGTTAACAAAATTAGTAATAATGAATGAAAAGTGCATACAATTATATAAATTATTTTAGCCGTCAATAAGATTTTTCTTTTTTTTTTTTTTTTTTTTTTTTTAATATTGCGATTTTTCAAAATTGTTAACATTTAAAATTTCAATTCATACGAAACAAAAACTGTCTGAAACATTTTCAAATGAATACGTATTTCTTTTTAACAAATACATGCGGAACAAAACTAAACAGAGAAATTTATTTTTCAAATAGAGGAATACATAAAACGATTTTTGTTTGCAAAGTACTGAACTGCATATTTTTCTTCTCGTAACTGCTTATAACCAAGAATGTATTTTTTTCCCCTTTATGTCCTTAGAGATTTATTTTCATCTTTTTCAAAGTCAGTACTTTAGAAATGCAAATGAACTCTTTTAAATATCGCTCATTAAAATAACTTATACAAAGTAAGAAGTTTCTTCTTTGATGGAATGAGAAGTAAAAAAAAAAAAAAAAAAGAAAAAAAAAAGAAAGAAAGAAAATAAAATACTTGCTAGTTACACAAAATACACCTCATTAATTTTGAATAACCGTATATTGTGGTAAAATTGAGAGTTAATTTAAAGAATTGTAAAATTTGCATTTTTGTAGACTTTGTGCGTTACATGCCATACAGTTTAATGAATGCTTTAAATATTTAATATTAGAAAGAAATGTTTTTGTTTCAAGGAATGTTTAATAGAATGTTTTTATTTTATTATTAATGTGATTTTTTCTGTTGACTTTCATATAAAGACTAACTTATTTACTCCTTATTTATCTTAGAAATATATTTTATATTTTAAGGCTTTACTTTTATATGAAAAATATATAGATATGCTGGAACTCTGTATTTTAAATATTTGATTTAATATGTTCAAACTATTATTTTACATTTAGAATAAACAAATTATAATTTTTATAAATAATTATTATTACATAAAGCAAACTTTGATTTTATATTATTATTATTATTAAAAACAGGAATGACTAAATTTTGCAAAAAATTAACACACGCAAAAATTCACAGTGTAATTTTATATACGAGGGTAAGTAAAAAATTATCTGCAATTTTTATTGAGTATCCTTGCATTATTCATACTGATTTCTGTCCTCGTTTATTTTATTGTTATGCTGTTTTGGCCATGCTATGAAATTTTGACTCCAACTGCTACATTTGTCTTCATTTTGTTGTAGATGGATCATGGCCGCTTCATTAGAAGTTTACACTAAAGAGAAATAACAAGCATAGGTTTGGTTTTTGTGGTTGGAAGGAGTGTTAGGGGGAAATTCCCTCATAGACTGTCGGGGGAACAGTGTCACGCCGCAATGGAGTGTCTACGAATGGATTGAAAAATTCAAAAATAGTCGCAAAAGAGTTACTCAGGAGGAAGGAGCCAGACGAACATCTATGGATACAAATTATAACAATATTGAGCGAGCACGTGACATGGTTCTGTTAGCCATACGAGTGACTATTTATAAAGTTGCACATCCCCACTAAAAATAATCTCAAGATTTTCTCTAAAAATATCTGCAGAATATCTGCAGAATATCTGCAGAATATCTTAAGTTAGGCTCATTCTTAAGAAAGTTTACAAAATTTTTTAATAATGTCTTCAAAATTTCTGAAGATATTTTATAGGAAAAGATAAATCTGCAAAATATTCTAAAATATTTGAAGAACGTCTTAAGAAAATACTATTTTCTCAAAAATATCTTCGGTTTATTTTTAGTGGGGATCGTCTGTAAATTATTCATGGTTCTGCCTGCGAACTAATTTGCAACAGACTTGGGTTTCATAAAGTCTGTCATGATTGGTTCTAAAATCCACGCTGAAACTCTCCGTAAAATCGTACTTGAAGTATGGCTCATACTCCGTCCTGGTCTTGCCTCTTCAGACTGCCACTTTTTTTGCCTTTCAAAGAAACATTAAGGGGCTGCCGATTCATATCGGACAAAGAAGTGAAGGGCGCGGTGCATGCGTGGCTCACTGTTCAGCCGAAAACTTTCTTTTCTGCGGGCATCAAGAAGCTTGTGCAACGATGGACTAAGTGCGTTGAAAAGCAAGGGGATTATAATAAAACATGAAATTAACGCGAGTTTCCTATTTGTATTGTAATAAAATTCACAGCTACAATGCAGATAATTTTTGTCTTACCTTCGTAATAAATAGCACACGACAATCACAAAACTTTTTTCTGTGTCATTTTATGTAAAAAATCAATAAAGATTTTGCATATACAATTTAGAGAAATTCTATAAAATAAATATTAAGCTACAGCCCTCTGAATAATCGTGAAAATTAAACAAAGCACAGTCGCCAGTTAGATGATATACCTTGAAATTAAATCGGAATAGTTGTATATAATGTTATTGTATAACACACCAATTTTGGTGCACTTATACGCCATTGAACGGTATAACTTTTCTTTAGATTTAAGAAAATATATAAATAACTTATATTTTATTCTGTTTGAATTATATATTTGAACTAAATTTATTTACATATACAGAAAATAGTCGCTTACTTTTCGATCAACTGGACAACATTCTGCTTCTACCAGTGTGAAACTCTACAATTACTATAATTATCTTTGATGTAAATATATTTCTAAGAAGCATGTGATAATTATTTTTACATTAATACTTACATGCAATATTTAGTTCAGCTGATCCTTGAGCCGATTCTTCATCATTTCGAGCGATGCATTGATACATTCCACGGTCCTCCCTTTGAACTGTTGTTATATGCAAAACAGTACGGCTAATGAGAACAACTCTTCGAGACAATGCGAGAGGTTTTTGATTTTTCAACCAGTGGATTGATGTAATGGGATGACCATTGACTGTGCAGTTAATGGTAACTGTAGACCCTGTACTAACTTGCTGAGTAACCGGCCACATCGAAACTTTTAATGAGGCTAAAAAAATAAATAAATAAAAATAAACATAATATATATATATATATATCGGAATCTTTAATATATATTGAAGATTCCGATTTGAACTACAATATACACACTTCAAACATCACAAATTTTTAATTTTATGAATAAACACGTATTTGCATTACATTTGTTCTTTATGATTTGTAATGAGTTTTCGTATTACGCTACGAGAACTCAGTACGAAAAATATTTAACTACACTGAGAAAAAATTCTGCAACTGACATCTAGAATCTAAATTGTGGCTCTAGAAAAAATAGTTCCATGTCATCCTTATAAATTCTAGTCCTCTGAAAAGCGAGTTCTAGAAGCCCCTATTAGAATTATAGATCGTTTGCCTATATTCTCGAGGACAAAGTTATTTAAAAATCCCTGCAAATAAATGAGACTACAAGAGGCGGTTTTCAGCAACTATTTTCTTGGTGTATGACCCAATTCTAGAAAATCGAGCGAGAATTTCTCGCAATACAAAAGATTAAGAATATTCGGAATATTCAGAATATTGTTTCACCATCTGGAAATGTGTAAACAAAAAATTCGCGACCATTCCATCTATTCAGATTATTGGCGTGCCTTATGCGGATACTTCGGAAATCTATATTTCTCGTTAAGGGATTTAGAAAATGGCCTCTTATTCATTCTAGATTAAGGCGGTATATATATATATATATATATATATATATATTCTCTCAGTGTACTGTACGTAAAATATTTAGAGCATTATTAATAAATCTTTGCGTTTTATTTTTGTATTTTTGAAAAAGAAAACTTTAAAAATATTTCTTTTACTAAAAAAAAAAAAAAAAAAAAAAAAAAAAAAGGCTTTTCTATTTTATGTATTTACGAAATATCTGATATATTTTTCTTTAAATTATATACATACTTGAAAGTATTTTTCTTATTTATTTTTAAAAGAAATATTTACAGGAAAGAAAAAAGCTTTTTCTGTATCGCATACCGAAGCTTATGTCACAGATCGTAAAGACGAGAGACATTTTTGAGTCACGAAAAAAGGATTACATTCTTTTTAAGAGATTTTTTTCCCCCTCTGCTACCTAAAAACATACATGTTGGAATGAGATTAGGATCAAAACTTTTGTAAGTTTTCATGTTTTATTTATATATTTTTTAATATGAACATTTATGAATTTATAAAATGCATGAAGTTAAATTTTTTTTTTCAACTTTGTGCAGAAAAGATCTTTTAAATAAGGTAGTGCACTTCTAAATTTAAAGACATGCATTTTAAAAGTTCTCTTAACATATTATGAAATATCAGATTTTTTAAATTTAAAAATAAAATGTCTTATAAATCATAATTACATGGTTTCGCTGCATTTACAAAATTGATCATGAAAGAGTGTTATTTGGGTTTATTTTTAGATGTCTTTATAGGAGAGATGTGTGTATACATTAAGCGACAAAAAAATAAATAAATAAATAAATAAATAAATAAATAAAAAATAAATAAATAAAGCCGCACTGCAGAAAAAATGACTTATACCTTTTTTATTTGTATTAACTTTAAAATTAATGGTTGAAACAAATAAAACTGTTTCGTTCACATAATACCAAAGGGACGACATGATACCTATGTACATTTTCGATATAATAATTTTCTTTATTACACTCTACGAAGTACTTTATAAGAATCTACATAAGACATTCGTTTAAAACATAATGCAATAACCATACAATTTGTATTATGTTATGATTTATTATATGGAATAAACAAGTTATATTTTAATACATGAAATAAAACTATTTATTTGTTAGATCTAAGCAATTTTTTATTAAAAATATGTATTCTGTATTGGGTTAATTACACCTTTATATGAAATTGCTGCTTTAATGCACAATGGCATAGAATTATACAGTATTTAAATATAAATCTCAGAAATTTCAATGTGCTAAATATCACAAGTAATTTTTTCTAGTTCCGGCAGAGTTGTAGGATGCAAATTTTAAACCCTCTCCCCCTCCCCCTCCTTTTACAGACGAAACATTTTCGAGCGGATCACGATTAGGCCTATTTCCATGTCTGGTAAAGAAGAAATTCTACGATATCCTTTGTGGGATTTAACTTAAAGTGAAAAAATATATGATTACTTACAGAATTATAAGTTCTCATGGGAATATATAGGAAATTTTTCCATTTGAAGTGAATAAACTTACCACAGACACTGCGTAGTAAGGTGAATTGTCATCTTGAAATGTTGTTTGCGGAAATGTCCAAGATACCTCCAAAACAGTCTATCAGGCACCACTTTAATAAAAAGTTTGTGTTTTATTTCGAGTTAATTGATTCCTTGAGCATAAAAAATTTGCCCGACTGTTTGAAAAGTTATGCACATCCGTAACATAATGTACACATAATGTACGGAGAATGTGTCAGTGTTTTAAAAGTGCCATTTTCATTAAATCGGTTGCATTTTTGTCATCAGACCTGCTTATTTCCGTCAGCTCGAAATAAGTTAAACTTGACTCATTAGAGAGAACCACTTCAGCCCAGTAATTAACTAATCATTTTTTAATTACTTTAGCCATCTGAGGTCTTGCTTTCGTAATTCTCTTCACTAAGAATGTATTTTTTTCAAATTTTGTGTCATTTAAACTTGCTTTGTTTAATAGTTGCTGCACTGTAGTTAAAGAAATTATGCTGCTAAATTCTTTTTTTTAATCTGTTTTATATTCTAAATGTAATACAAACCGATTTTATAAGCAATGGCTTTTTAACTTACGGCCATCTTGCTTGGATAAGCAACATGGCAGCCTAAAGCCAAATTCCCAGTTTAAACGGCCATAAAATTGTATATCTTGCTAAAAACAATCTTACCATATTTCTTTAACATTTAATTGTTTTGCCATCTCACGTATTAAAGTATTTTGTTTTTTATTTTCATTCAAAAATTAATACATTTTTTGTGGCATCGATAACAGCCTTATTCTTACTAGTTTTGAAATTATATCTAAAATTACAATTTTCCTGACAATTGCATTTTGTTTTTAACACTGGATTCAATTGTAAAAGGTATTTGGAGGACAACATAATAAACTCTGTTCGAAAATTTGGTTTTTAAACAATAAAATTGGTGTTTGTAGAAGGTGAAAAGGAAAATATCCAAGTGCAGCTTTTTTTTTTTTTTTTTTTTTTTTTTTTTTGTTTTTTTTTTTTTTGTCGTTTAGTGTATATATAAATATACACTAAATATATACCTGATAAATATATACCTGACAACTTACTAATTAATATTTCGGACGAATATATCCCGTCCTTTTTTCCACACCACTTTATTTTTAAAGAAATCTTCTTCAAATATAATTAGGAATAAATAAGAAGAAAAACACTCTAAAAAAAGAAAAAAGAAAAAAAAAGAAAGAAAGAAAGGCTGGTGTGAAAAAAAAGGGACAATCTCACTGGTAATCTTCTGGAATATCAATTATTAAGTTGGCAGGCAGTGCCATATAGAGAGATGTGGGGGCCTGGGGCAAAGACAATGAGGAGGCCCTTTATTCTATGTAACGTATCTACAGACAGTGTAAGGGTATTTGCTTTGTGGACTACAATTGTGGCATTGAAAACATATTTAATATTTATTATGATATATCTTTAATAAGTTTTAAATAATTAGCAGTAATTGAAATGTCGCCTCGAGCGGATATTGATAAACCAACCCTAGGTGATTCAGATTGCAGGCTATGAAATATCTTATTTTAAAATGAAATTCAAGTCATTACATGATAAACTATTTCATTACTGAATAACTTTCACTTAACAATATTTTCAAATTATAAATACTTTTTTGAATTATTTAGCTGAAACTGGCAATACTCTTGCTTGATAAAGACAGCGCACATCCTAAGAGGTTATTTATTAAAAACCCACCATGGCCTTGATTTTAGGCATTTATAAAGACAATAGCTATGGCACTGGTAATGACAAAGTTTGAGCAAACTCAGATAATAAATATAACAACAGAAAACCGGCGATATCAGTTCCATTAACACAACATAACATGGAGAAAAGGGTAACACAGTAAATTAAAATTTAAGAAATGTGACAACAAAATTGTATCTGGGGCTTGAAATACCATTAAAAAGGAAGTACATATTTATTACGTTAACACGTCCTCATCACCATTTTTTTTTCTTCACTAGTGTACTTCTAAGCTCTCCATAAAATTTCCACTATTTCTTCAAGACAAAATTTGTATTTTCTCACAAAAAGAATGTTTTTCAAAAATATGAAAATTTGTGGAGGCACCGGGGCTTCAGCCCCTTTTGCACTCTCCTGAATATGGCCCTTTTGGCAGGTGCACATGCATATACTCAATTTTTAGTCATATTTATTCATGTTTTTTCTAGTTCTTCCATACTTGGTTACATCTACTGCAATGTTTGAAAAGGTTTTCAGTATATGCACTCTATAACAAAAAAAAAAAAAAAAAAAAAAAAAAAAAAACTATGCACGAAGAAGGAGTAATGCAAACTGAACACAAATTAGCATGCATACAGGTTTCGATGGAAAATGTAAAATTTTAAAGTTTGACTGCCATCGAATGAACATGTGAAGCTGCAGCTCATCTTAAATGCGCAATTGGCAGAATATTAAAAATGCGAAATTTTGATTCCAGGTCATAAATTCTTCGAGAATTTCATTCAGTCTACTCAGATAGACAGTAACTATGCCTCGCATGCAGGTGCACAAACAATATGCGCGGATGACAGCGTTTGAGAGAGGTATGTAGTTGGGCTCAAAGAAGACAGTTGGTTTAATCTACGAACTGTTTGGCAGTTGGATAGAAGCGCTAACACTATTTGATGATATTGACAGGAATGGGCGAACCATGGCCGAACACAGCGTCAGGGAGGAAGCGGTCGGCCTAGAGAGAGGACAGAACGTGGAAAATGATCAATCGTCAGAGCGGTACTCAAAGCCCCAATTCATCAATATCGTCGATCCTACGTGCAACTGGTACTTCACTGGCTTCAAAGACCATTAATAGGAGGTTCAGAGCTCAAGGAGCCCCTTGTGCGGACTACTATTAAACTTTGTATACTGAGAAGCACGTTTGCAGTGATATTACGATCGTTCGAACTGGAATGTCACTGAAAGGAGAAGAATTGTCTTCAGTGATGAGTACCACTCCGATTTGAGCCCTGATGACCAGCGAAGATGCGTCTGGAGACGCCCCGAAAAGGGAGGGATTCCAACCCGACTGTTACCAGCTGTACGGCCCGATAACTAGGAGTGATTGTCTGAAATGTCATTTCATTAAATAGCAGGACACTTTGGTTGTCATCCATGGCATCTTTACATCACAGCGATACATCGGCGGCGTTCTATGTCCCGTTGGGTTTCCCTTCATATCACGCAATACTGACCATTTATTTTTGCATAATAATGCCTGCCCGTGTACAGAGATAGTGTCTGCTGCTTGTTTTCTGCTTGCCTAACATTATTTTAGCCAGTAAAGTCTCCAGCTCTCTCTCCTACTGAACACGTTTGGAGCATCATGAAAAGAGTCCTACAACCAGCTCGTGATTTTGATAATCTAACACACCACTTGGACAGAATTTGGTATGATATTTCACAGGAGTATATTTGTCAACTCTGACAATTAATGCCAAGCCGAATAACTGCTTACATAAGGGTCAGAAGTGGACAAATGCGTTATTGACTTGTTGACTTTTGCGAGGCCGTTGCTCTTGATTAAGCCATTCAAATTTTCTGAAACTGTAAAAATTTGTTTTTCTTCGCATGTACATCACATCTACCAATTTTCGTCTCATTTGGATAACTCTTTCTTGGTGCGTCGATTTTTTTATTATAGAGTATATATATATATATATATATATATATATATATATATATATATACATATATATATTAATCTATAGAGAATTTATTTAAATTTCATAAAAAAAAAAAAAAAATACATATATATGTATAAAGGGATTTTTAGTATGCTAAATCCATCATTCATTTTTCTTGTTACAAAAAAAAAAAAAAAAAAATAGTTACATTTAAAATAGATAATGATATTTGAATAGTTGTACTAAATCTGTTTAATTTTAAACTTTAGATTATTTAACACATTCTTCCAGAGAGTATTTACAACATTAAAGTTCTTGAATAAAATATTCATGAAATTCAGAATTCATAAAATATAGAAAAATTAGTATTTATCTAACTAATTATTACACCTCACCCCCTTTTTCCATCCTTCCATTTTTTCTAGCTTTTTCTTTCTTTTATTTTTTCTTTCTCCCCTTATTTAATTCAAAAAGGTTCTATCTCACCATTTTTTCCCGTATACTTGTTGCAAACGGAATGCGAAATTATAAATGAATATAAACGTAAACACGTAAACATGCATGTAAATACTGATTAATGTTCTTCTACCTTACATTAACCCATGCAATAGTTACCATAAAGCAAGTTAAGACAAAATATTACATTATTCTGCCGTATTAAGAAATGTTTAAATTGGAATAACTTACGAAAACTCGAAATTCAAAAATAGCCTGGCCATTCCCAATAACAGTATTTTAAAACTGGTCTCATTTCTTTACAATCATTAATTTCTAAGGTAATGTCTCAAAACTCTAAGAAGCTTAATTCAATGAAATAATGATTAAACTGGCTAAACGTCAAACGAAAGTGAAATTTAGTTTATGGATTTAAGATTTCGAATTTCTAATAGCACCTAACATATATAAACAAAAATACAGAGATCGAAATTTTTCACTAATACCAAATTTTTCCATTCTGATAATATAATGAGAAATAGTAATTAAAAATGATTAAACTGATATCAATTATTTGCATAAAAAAATGAAAACACACGCAGACGTATGTATATATTTTACTTCAAAGTTTAAAAATATTTGATTTTCAGATTATCGAAGGAAAGAGATTACTTTATGTACATAGTGTCTTTAAGAAACATAGATCTCCATTTAGGTTTTTGTAATTATAATTAATTTTTAACGTTGAAATTAGACTCACATTTTTAAATGCAAAGCCGCGTTAAATTACAGCACTTTATGAAGAAGGTAAAACATTTTATAAAAATTTCAAGAAAATCATTTTCAAGAATTACAAAATTTAAATTTTCACACAGACTTTGAACAAAATTATTCTTACAAATTTATGTGCCCCATACACTAAAAAAGTTGTACGAAATTCAAGTACTTAAATAAAATAGCTCAGTTACATATTTAAATTCCAAACATTTTTTTAATAATATTCTTTAAAAATATCTGGGACTCTTTATCTAGAACTCTTTTATGATACAATCATAAAATTCTGTACACCACCTTTGTCTATGAGGTACACATTACAAATTTGAAATATATCGTACGTGAGGGCTATAAAAAACAAAAATTTGAAATTTCTAGAAATTGAACTCTTGAACTTTTTTATCCTGTTTTATAAATTTTCCTATTTTTAACGCTTTCCAACAAGGTTGAAAAGTGTTCACGACTTCGGTTTGTCTGTCTGTCTGTCCGCGATCTAACTCCCGTAAATATTTATGGAATTTCTTGAAACTGATATATGTTATTCAAGTTCAAAATAGGACGTTTCCTAACGAAAATGGAGTTTATACCTCTAGTGGTTTGCGTACAGGGACACCCGAAAGTATTTCAAAGCATTGTATTCTATGAGGGGTATTTCTATAAACCATATTTTCATACCTTTACTGTAGACATATCTGAATGAAATTGAAATATGTTATTCAAGTTCACTATTGGATGTTTCGTGTATAAAATGGAGGAAATACAACCATCGGTTCATGTACAGGGACACTCAAAAGTATTCCAAAGCATTGCGTTCTATGAGAGATATTTCTATAAATCAAATTTAATAACTTTACTTTCCACGATGTTTTAGGAAACTGAAATATGTTACTTGTAAGCACAAAAGAATGATTTGCATAGAAATAGCATGATTAGCATTAGATTTACAGGGTGGCACAAATATATCCAGTTATATTTAAAGCTATTAATAAAAAATTGCTAGAATTTTACTTTCGTTTACGTTAAGCGTTTTTAACACTTTCTAACATTTTTTAATTGATAATATCATTTCAGTTTTGTGTATCTGCTTGTCTGTCTGTCCGAGCTCTAACTCCCGTAAATATTTATGGAATTTCTCGAAACAGATATATTTTATTGAAGTTCACTATCGAATGTTCCATATTCAAAATGGAATAAATATCTCTTATCGTTTGTGTACAGGGACACCCAAAAGCATTCTAAAGCATTGTATTCTATGAGTGTTATTTTTAGAAATATTTTGCGTATAGAATGTTCCCATTTAAAATGACATTAATAGTTCCTGTATAACTAGTTTGTTTAGAGGGACAACAACAACAACAACAAAAAAAAAAAAACAAAAACAAAAAAAAAAAAAAAAAAAAAAAACAATGCATTACGTTTTAGGACATTTTTTTTTTTTTTTTTTTAAGTTATATTTAAAAATCTTTCTACTGTAAAAACCATAAAAATATTGAAATGTATTGCAAATATTCTAAAATAATGTTTTGTATAGAATATGATATGATTAACTTTTTATTTTACAGGGCTACATTAAAATATTCAGAGAGATCAAAAGCTGTAATTATAATCTAAAAGCTGCATTTTCTTTTGCGCTAAGCCTTTTTTAACTGTTTCCAAAATGCCTAAGAGTAATTTTAAAATCAATTAGTCTATCTGTATATTTTTCAGTTCTTCTGTCTATTGTGTCGTAGGCAAAGAATATTAAAAGTTATTCGATACAACAATTACGTACAGTAATAAGAGTCATATATATTTTAACTGCACATGCAACTGCATATTCATATCAATCCATAAAATAATAGGGTTTATAAGTAGCCAATTATTAATATACTACTAAAGTTACGCAAAAGTCATATACAGTTTTTATCAAATACTGCTGTTAAAAATAGTTTATTGTTTTCCCAATACACTTCTATTTCTTTATTCTAAAAGTCCCTAAAGTAAATAAATTCAAACAACTGGTATTACCTCGACGATATTTTAAGTATGATAAAAAAGAAAGAAAAGAAAAAGCGTAGAATTTAAGGATTAAGTTTTCACCCATGCAAGTACATTCACAGCAATATAAAAGAAAAAGTAATTCCCTCAACATATTATATAAAAATAGAAAATATTTTTAAAAACCACGATCATCTTCACCGTGATACAGATGCGTTTGAAGTTTTAAAATAAATAAATAAATAAATTCTTAAAGAAAACATACTTTCTAGTTCTATTTCAGATACAATCTTACTATAAAAAATAAATGTATTTACAAATAGAATAACTATTTTTTTCTGAGGATTATTGCTGTATTACGTGCTGTTTTAAAGAAAATGAACATCATGCTTTTTGTTTTGTAAAAATGACATTTTAAAACAGCAATTTTTTTTTTTAAATAATTTATTTATTTTTATTTATGAGAGAAACGTTTTTAGTTTAAAAACTGGGCAGTTTTAAAACTTAAAACTAACAGTATGAAACATGCTATACAAAAAAAAAAAAAAAAAAAAAAAAAAAAAAAGGAAAGAAAGAAAGAACTGGAACATGCAATCTACATTGATTATCAACATAAAGGGTCGTATACTTTCTTGGAATGAAACCGAATGAGATCCCCTTATACATGTCTGCCACCCATACAGAAGCCACCACAAACAGTCAGAAACAAATAGTAGTATGCTGTAGCCATCAGAAACTTTTGTCTGTACCTTTCTGTAAAACAGTGCCATCTATTAGACAACACGCAGAAAGTTTTAATAAACCTAGCTCCTCATGCTGAATTTATACAGGTGTTCGGCGAAATAATGTGAACACTTTCGGTACTCTAGATAATGGAAGTTGCGTGATACTGCCGCAGGTGCTTCCGTACCTAAACGTTTGAAGTCGTAGTCTGTAATTAAATATATATATATATATATATATATATATATAAGAAGAGATTCGCACAGCATAATTAAATTTTCTGGCTTAAATAGTGTTTAACCAATTTTCATGTTTATTAACATTGTTTGATAAGTTTTCTTGTTGTTTGTTACATTTCACTTTCATGTCGCCATTTATCTTTACTTATATATATATATATATATATATATATTACTCAATTAAAACTGTATTTAAAAAAAATCTAAAATTTGAAAACAATTCCAAATTCAGAAATATTTTATCTAGTAGATTCATCTCGGTATTTTTATCATATAAGGTCATTGTGCCTAAATGCGACGTGATTTTTGGTAAGTTTATCGCATTTAGGAAACTTATGACATTTTAGTAAACAAATAATTATGAAAAGAAAGAAAAAAATGGTTGAATATTATACTCATAGTTCTAAACTAGTGTTTTGAGTCATTTTCTTTCAAGAAATTAAAAAAATATCAGTAATTTATGAAAATATATACCAGCGTCGCATTTAGGAAATTTTTGTCGCATTTAAGGTACTATATTCTAAATGCGATGTTCAAACTCCCTAAATGCGATAATGCATTTAATGCATGGGAGTTACATTCATGTTATTAACACTTTCCAAAGAAGGTTGAAAACTGTTATTAACACATTCCAACAAGGTTGAAAAGTGTTTATGACTTCGGTTTGTCTGTCTGTCTGTCCATCTGTCTGTCTGTCTCTCCGCGCTTTAACTCCCGTAAATATTTATGGAATTTCTTGAAACTGATATATATTATTCAAGATTACTATTGGACGTTCCCTATTGAAAATGGAGTTCATACCTCTACTAGTTTGTGTACAGGGACACCCGAAAGTATTTCAAAGCATTGTGTTCTATGAGAGGTATTTTTACAAACCATAGTTTCTTACCTTTACTGTAGACATATCTTAATGAAATTGCAATATGTTATTAAAGTTTACTATAGGATGTTTTCTGTATAAAATGGAGGAAATATCACCATCGGTTTATGTACAGGGACACTCAAAAGTATTCCAAAGCATCGCGTTCTATGAGAGATATTTCTATAAATCAAATTTTAATAACTTTACTTTCCACGAAGTTTTTGGAAATTTAAATATGGTATTTATATGCACAAAAGAATGCTTTGCACAGAATATAGCATGATTAGCATTAGATTTACAGGGTGGCACAAAAATATCCAGTTACATTAACAGCTATTAAAAAAAATGGCTAGAATTGTACTTTCGTTTACGTTAAGCGTTTTTAACACATTCTAACATTTTTTAAGGGTGAATATGATACCTCTACTGGTTTGTGTACAGGGACACCCGAAAGTATTTCAAAGCATTGTGTTCTATGAGAGGTATTCCTATAAACCATATTTTCATACCTTTATTGTAGACATATTTCAATGAAATTGAAATATGTTATTCAAGATCACTATCGGGCGTTCCCTGTTGAAAATGGAGTTTATACCTCTACTGCTTTGTGCACAGGACACCCAAAAGCATTCGAAAGCATTGTGTTCTATGAGAGGTATTACTATAAACCATATTTTCATACCTTTACTGTAGACATATCTTAATGAAATTGAAATATGTTATTCAAATTCCTTATTGGATGTTTCCTGTATAAAATGGAGAAAATACCACCAACGATTTATGTACAGGGACACTCAAAAGTATTCCAAAGCATTGCGTTCTATTAGAGATATTTCTATAAATCAAATTTTAATAACTTTACTTTCCACGAAGTTTTTGGAAATTTAAATATGGTATTTATATGCACAAAAGAATGCTTTGCACAGAATATAGCATGATTAGCATTAGATTTACAGGGTGGCACAAAAATATCCAGTTACATTAACAGCTATTAAAAAAAATGGCTAGAATTGTACTTTCGTTTACGTTAAGCGTTTTTAACACATTCTAACATTTTTTAAGGGTGAATATGATTTTAGTTTTGTGTATCTGCCTGTCCGCCTGTTTGTCTGCCTGTCTGTCTGTCCGAGCTCCGAAATATCTATCATGGAACAGAGTGCTTTGGAAAATTTTGGGTGTCCCTGTAGACAAATCAGAAGAGGAATTGCCTCCATTTTCAATAGGGAACATCCGATAGTGAACTTGAATACGATATATCAGCTTCAAGAAATTCCATGAAAATTTACAGGAGTTCGACTGCGGACAGACAGACAAACCGAAGTCATTGACACTTTTCAACCTTGCTGGAAAGTGTTAAAAAAAGAACGAAAAATCATGCAGTACGCACTGGTTATTAATAATCTCCAATTGTACGTGCTTGTTGTATCGTATAACTTTCAATATTCTTTGCCTGCATTATCAAACAAAGGAGAGAAGCACAGAAAAATATACAGATTGACTAATTCAATTTAAAACCGCTCTCAGACATCGTTGAAGAAAGTTAAAAAGGCTTAATGCAAAAGAAAATCCAGCCGTCAGATTATAATTGATCCCTTAATGTATTTGAATATTTTAGTGTAGTCCTGTAAATCTGAAAGTTGATCATATCATATTCTATACAAAACATTATTTTAGAATATTAAAATACATTTCAATTTATTTATAATTTTTACAGTAGAAAGTTATTTAGATGTGATTTATAAAAATGTCTGTCCTAAAACGCAAAGCATTATAAGTTCCCTGTACACAAACACGTTGTGTAGGACATATTAATGGCATTTTAAATAGGAAACATTCCATAGTGAACTTTAATAACATATATCAATTTTTCAAAATTCTGAAAATATTTAAGAACTCTTGGGACGAGAGCCAGATAGAAAGACAGACAATCGGACAGAAAGATAACCAAATTAAAATCATATTCGCGCTTAAAAAATGTTAGAAAGTGTTAAAAATGCTTATTGTAAAAGAAAATGCAGTTACAGCAAATTTTTATTAATAGCTCATAATGTAACTTAACATTTTTATGTGGCCCTGTAAAAATTAATACTAATCATACTGTATTTATAAAAAGCATTCCTTTTTGCATATGAATAACATTTTTCAATTTCATTAAGATTTGTGCAAAGTAAAGTTATTAAAATTTGGTTGGCAGAAATACCTCTCATACAACGCAATACTTGTAAGTCTCCCTGTACACAAAACAGTGGTAATATTTTCTCCATTTCACATTGGAAACATCCGATAGCGAACTTGAATAACATATTTCAATTTCATTAAGATTTGTGTAAAGTAACGGTATTAAAATATGGTTTATAGAAATGCCTCTCATAGAAAAAAAATAGTTTGCAGTACTTTCCGATGCCCCTGTACACAAACCAGTAGAGGTATTCACTCCATTTTTAATAGGGGACTTCCGATAGTGAACTTGAAAAACATATGTTAGTTTCAAGATATTCCATAAATATTTACCGGAGTTAGAGCGCCGAAAGACAGAGAGATGGGCAGACAAACAGATACACAGATACACAAATTGAAATTATATTCACACTTAAAAATTGTTAGAAAATGTTAAAAACGCTTAATGTAAACGAAAGTGCAATTCCAGCAAACCTTTCTTAATAGCTCTTTATGTATCTGAATATTTTTTTGTTGCTCTGTAAAACTAATACTAAACATACTATATTCTATAGAAAGCAGTCTTTTGTGCATTATGAATAACACATTTCAGTTTCATTAAGCTTTGTGGAAAGCAAAGTTATCAAAATTTGGTTTATAGAAATACTTCTCATATAACGCAATGCTTTGGTATGCTTTCAAGTGTCTCTGTGCCCAAACCAGTGGTGGTATTTACCCCATTTAATATATAAATCATCCGATAGTGAACTTGAATGACATTTCTCAATTTGATTAAGGTTTGTGAACAGTAAAGGTATTAAAATATGGTTTATAGAAATATCTCTCATAGAACACAATGCTTTGTAAAAGGTTTGGATGCCTCTGTACACAAACCAGTAGAGATATTAACTCCTTTTTCAATAGGGAACATCCGATAGTGAACTTAAATAACATATATCAGTTTCAAGAAATTACATAAATATTTACTGGAGCTAGAGCGTGGACAGACGTACAGACAGATACTTAAATTGAAATTATATTCACATAAACAAACGTTTAATGTAAACTTTCTCGTTAAAAACGTTTAATGTAAACGAAATTGAAATTATAGCAAATTTTTATGAACAACTCTTAATGTAACTGAATATTTTTGTGTGGCCCTGTAAATCTAATGCTAATCATGCTATATTCTATGCAAAGCATTCTTTTGTGCATATGAATAACATATTTCAATTTCATTAAACTTTGTGGAAAGTAAAGTTATTAAAATTTGGTTTATAGAAATACCTCTCATAGAACGCAAAGCTTTGGAGTATTTTCGAGTGTCCCTGTGTACAAACTAGTGGTGGTATTTATCCCATTTTATATATGAAACAACCGATAGTGAACTTGAATAACATGATTCAATTTCACTAAGATTTGTATACAGTTAAGGTATTAAATATGATTTACAGCAATACCTCTCATAGAATACAGTGCTTTGGAATACTTTCGGGTGTCCCTACAGGAATTAGAGCGCGGAAAGACAGACAGACAGACGGACAGAGGGACAGACAAGTCTAAGTCACTTTTAAACCTTGTTGGAAAGTGTTAAAAAGGAAAAAATGCTTAAACTTCCCATAATATATCAACTGTAAAATTCGCCGCATTTAAGGGATAAAATTTGTCGCATTTAGGAAACTGGTGTAAACAGACCCTTAAATGCGATAAAAATTTTAAACCCTCTTTTTAAAAAAATGTAGTATTTTTTTTTTTTTTTTTTTTTTTCTGGTAGGTATGAAGGGTATTCAAGCACATGACGTAACAGTGGTTATTTGATCTTGAAAGATGAAAGGATAAAATTACAGTTACTATTTGAAAATATTTTATCGCAATTAGGAAAAGACGTCGGAAAGCCATAATGGACAATGTTTACCGCAAAAGAAAATTCTACTAGAAAAAACCTTTAAAATTTAATGAAAAGTTTCGCGAACTGTTCTTGAAATGTGTATGTTCCATTATGATTTATAAGTTTGTGATTTAAGCATTTAGATTTTCAGTAGAAGAACTTTGTCGCATTTATGGGTTATCGCATTTAGGCACAATGACCTTAAAATAAAAGCCTATTGATTACTCTAGGTAATGGAAGTTGCGTGATACTGTCCCAGGTGTTTCCGTACCTAATCGTTTGAAGTCGTAGTCTGTAATTAAATATATATATATAAGAAGAGATTGGCACAGCATAATTAAATTTTCTGGCTTAAATAGTGTTTAACTTTAACTAATTTTCATGTTTATTAACATTGTTTGATAAGTTTTCTTGTTGTTTGTTACATTTCACTTTCATGTCATCATTTATCTTTATTTAAATATATATATATATATATATATATATATATATATATATATATATATATATTACTCATTTAAAATTCTATGACAAAAAAAAAAAAAAATTCTACAATTTGAAAACAATTCCAAATTCAGAAATATGTTATCTAGTAGATTTACCTCGGTATTTTTATCATATAAAATAAATGTCTATCGATTACTAATTATTAATGAATTAGAAAAAATAATTAACAATTATTTAATAAATGACTTATTTTTAATCCAAATTTAAAGTGATATCACGATTCACTTTAAATGCATGATACATTCGGAAATCTATTTAAATTATTATGAATTTATATTTTGAAAGCAGTGACTTTCCATGATATATATTACGGAACATATTTGGATGACTAAAGAAACAGAATATTTGAATATAGCTTGTTGGAATATATGTTAGGTTGTCCCAAGTGAATTCCCAATCGCCGAGAGGAAAGAGTAATAAGATCTTAGTTAAGTATCTAAACACAGAAAAGCACTTTTCGTCTAATCCCTGTAGAGTTTTACTTTTCTGACGCTTTCGATATAAAAACCTAAAAAACAGTATTAAAGAAAAAGTATTGATGTAAATATAGGTTAAAAGAGTTTTTGGCAGTTTAAGTTCCATTATATAAATGCGTGAATTAGTGTTATTAAATTTAAGCTAATGTAAACAAAGTTTTTAAAATTTGTAACTGAAAAAAAAAATAATAGGTTAATTTTTTACTTTACCTTATATATAGCTACAAACCCTCCCATATTTTTCGAGAGACTTCATACCAGAAATTTTATCTAACTACTTTAAATGAATTTAATCATAGAAATTGAATATAACAGGTATAGACTCATGATGGGCTTACAATTCTTGGACACAAGTGCTTCCATGCTCCAAAATGTTCGATGTCGAAATATGACAGATATTTATTTATGGTAGTGGTATTAAATTAGAAGTTAAAATTCGAAATGTTGGTAGCTATGCCATATACAAATATATATGTATATATAATTTTCTTTTGCTCTAAAACGTTTAAAAACATTTACTATGTATTATTTATTTTTATTAGTGTTGAAACTGTTTTTCAAAGCACAATTTATAATTATTAAAATTCTTGCTTAAATAATTTCTTACAGGCAACTTTTTTACAATATTTTCTCCATAATCTAGAAAACTACATAAAATGATTCATTTTATAAAGTTAATATACAACTGTATGTTGTTTTCTTATAAATATACTAAATTTTCTCAAAACATAAACCTACAATTCGATAAATGCGGAATATCCAGAATGAAAAACTATTAAAAAATCAGGCAATAGCTGTTAAGGAGGGCCCTCTTTAACATTTTGCGAAAGAACCTACAAATTGTCAAGATCAATTAAAATCATATATGTATATATATATATATATATATATAATGAAATACTAGAGGACAACTAAAACTAATTCAAAATATTTAATCTTATTTCAGATAAATTTTAATGTTAAAATAAAAATCACATTTATTAATATCACACAATCAGCAGATTGGGAAGAAATTCATGTATATTGAAATTTTTATTTTTCCAACTGAGGGAAAATAATACTCGGACCGGGAGTCCAACACCGGATCTTTGATTTACAAGGTCAACGCTCTACCAATCGAGCTATCCAGGCCGACAACCGGTGGGCATTACTCACTCAGACAACCTTCAGACATAACATCTGGTCTATCATGTAGATAGCTCGTCAGAATAAGCAGGCAGAACATCTGGTCTATCATGTAGATAACTCGACAGAATAAGGCGGTTCGACAGAATATCTGCGAATTATTATGTCGAGCTATCTACATGATAGACCAGATGTTCTGCCTAAAGGTTGTCTGAGTCAGTAATGCCCACCGGTTGTCAGTTTGGATAGCTCAATTGGTAGAGCGTTGACCTTGTAAGTCAAAGATCCGGGGTTCGGCTCCCTGTCCGGGCATTATTTTCATTCAGTTGAAAAAAAAATAATAATAAAATTTTCAAAATAAAAATCATTTGATAAATTTATTATATTTGATACGATCAAATAGTCTGGTGCCTTTCAATATCAAAATGATAGTAAATAAATTGCTCCAGAAAGAGTTAAACACGAACACAAAAATTACTTTTGTTAACAAAAGTCATAATTTAGAGGAGCCACAAACGACAGGGCTTATTATCAAAAATGTCTAATATGCTGCCATCAATGTTTTAAGAAAGAGAACTGGCATCGTGGATTTCGATCTGGTAATTTTTGAGAGACGGCAGATGAAGATGTTACAGGTAAACATAGTAACCAAATTTAGCACTTTTGGATACTGGAAAATTTTAATAGAAACTTTCATTTATTTTCTAAAAACAGTAATAGAGATATATAAAATTTTTCTATTTAAATTTTCCGGTATCCAAAACTTTCAAAATTTTGCAACTGTGTAGGTAAACATACACAACTGCTTTAATAGAAGTTTGAACTCACTACAATTATTTTTTTCCCCGTAACGAGTTTTTTCTTGAAACAGTTAATTCTGACTCATATGAAAAATGAGTAACGTAAATTTAAAGCAGTAGTCTGGTAAAATCTATTCTAGTTTTCCAGTTTCAGCACTACGTTGAGGATTCGAAATCCTGCATTGTGTGACTACTCAAGGAAATTATTTTAAGAGCTACTATATTAAACTGCAATTTTATTAGAATAATAATTAAAATAAGAATAAAAGTACTAAAAATCGGTATCCTTTTCCAATTTAACCGTCTGATATGTTTATGATATAATCTGAACCTTTCAAAGTCACATACATCACAATCGTTATATTATTAATCGGATCATATCTGAACTGCTAAAAAGAACTTTCAATTAAAAAGAAAAGAAAAGAAAAACAGTTATATATATATTTTTTTTTTATATTTAAGCAAATATTTTCTTATTTCTATAAAAGAAGGTTTTCAGTGAACATTAGTATTTCTTCAAAATAATTAAACAAAGTATATTAGAAATTTCACAAATTGTAAATAAATATGCAAAAGTTGAATAGAAAGAAAAGTGCGTAAGAAAATATTCAGAAAAACATTTTCCTAGAATTCTTAAGTTCTTAAATGAACAGCAAACGCCATAACTTTACTATATATATTGCCCGCTTCGCTAGTCACTATATTTAAAGGAAACTTTTTTTCTATATTGCTTTACACATATATATATATATATATATATATTAAAAAAAAAAAAAAAAAAAAAAAAAAAAAAACTGAAATTGTTCAAAAGCTCGCTTTAGGTCCCATATCTGGTCCTCCACTAGATCTTGAGCATCTGTACCTATTGCCTGCGACAATGCCTTACCAGTGGGCTTCCATTTGGGTACTTATTATATGACAGTTTCGAAACGGGCAGTATAGAAAAAATTGAAGTATATTTGAATTTCAGTTACATATCAACAACTCTATTGATGGTGCACGTAATATTTGCTTTACATTATTTCCTATATTTATTTGATTTATTCGATCAACCATAAAATGATAACAATTTTACGCCAAATATTGCAGTACGCTATGCCCGGCTACGTCTATCGCATGAGACAATTATTATTATTTTTTTTTTTTGTGGTTATATATACCTCATAGTTAGTTAATAGTAGTTGATATATACAAAAAATAAAATAAATAAATAAATAAATAAACTTGATCATGGTAAAACCTTAGTATAGTTCTCCTTGGCGACTTTTGAATTTTTGTCGCCATTTTAGACAAAAATGCAAAATTTATGCGATTATTCTTTCTGTTTCTTTCTTCCTTTTCTTTTTCTTTTCTTTTTTTTCACAATATTTCATAATTTATTTGTATTTTTGATGCTTTACTTAGCTTAAAGTAGATGCCGTGAAATTAGAATCCTTCGCGAAAAATTTCCGATCTACTTCAGAATCAAAGAGTACAAAAAAAAAAAAAAAAAAAATGCGGAGGATTATCAATACGTAAAGCTCTTTAATATAATACTGAATTATCTTCCATGGCAAGCGTGATTATCTGTGCCAAAACCATAACTGTTTGAAAAACAATAACGACAATAACAACAACAGCGACAGTAAGAAAAAAAAATCGATAAATAAGTAAAAAAATAAAAAATAATTGTGATATATTAAAAAAAGTTATGAAAAAAAAAATATGAAAAACATGCTAGATTATTAGTATTATTATTTTATTTTTAAGTTATAAAGATGTCATTTTTTTTATATGTATAAGTAAATTTAATATTTAACATTTTGTTACTTTTTCCCTTTAAAATATATTTCATTTTATGTTGAAAAAAAAAAAAACAAAAAACAAAAAAAAAACTCATAAACTTTTTTGGAAACAATTAAAAATTCAAATGACTATTTTAAAGCAATTACCAGCTTATTATTTTCATATTTTAATTAATTTAAAAAAATGTAATTAAAAATTCAAAATCGGGCTACAAGATGCATCAGAACAGGTCATAACGAAACATCATGCAAATCTGTGTAGCTCTGCGATTAACCACTTTCTTAAAAAGCTCCGGACATACATTCACACTGACACACACACATCTTATTTTATTATATATATATATATATATATATATATATATAGAGAGAGAGAGAGAGAGAGAGAGAATTATTTTAAAATTTTCATATTTTCAGTATTAAAAAACGTTATTTTGCTATTTCAAATAGATTAAAAAACATTACAACACAATAAAAATATACTGCATGTACATATATAATTCAGAAAGTCATAATTTTTAAAACATTTACTGAGTTATAAAATAGAAAAAAATATAATTCAATTAATCTGTAAACGAAAGTTCCGTAAGTAAGTATTTGCTAACCTGAGCACGTAAGTCACTTTAAATGCTCTCTATTCACGGGATACAGCATTCATCCAAAAAGTAAGTCAAGTAACCGTAAACATCTGTTTGTTCCAGACTGTTAGTTTTAATAGAAATCCAGACTAACGAAGATAAATTGCTCTTTAATGAATATCCCTTCGGTGAAATATATCATGTGTATGACAAAATTGGGTGCAAGTATTTCCCGGACACGTAATTATTCAACAATGCGTATAAGAGTTACTGAAACTTTATTCAAGAGTGTATTAAAGAAGTATCTTTAAAAGACACTTTAATTTGTAAGCAATTACATTTACATCATGTAATTGAATTTCACATAAAGTTTAGAAACCTGTTGAATGAATAAGATGACTTAAAAAATTCCTCATTCATAAATATTTAATTAAACGTATGTGAAACGTATTTTTTTTATACACATGCATTTACTTTATAATTTAAAAAGTGAAATTCAAATTAAATTTCACATAATGCACATGCAATCACATGCAACTAACACTACACCGATTCTAGATAAATACTATCTACATTTCATTTAAATATGGATTTGAACAAATTTTAAGAGGCAATAACAACTTTAAGTTTCAGTAATCGGTTAATTTCATTTTCGAGAAGCTTGAAACCACGCAGTTTTCTTGTTCAAATTTAAATTCTAAACAATAATTTGTATTATGAATTTTTGTATGCCGATATACATGCGTGTGTAGCTCATAAATAATGCAAAAATTTTAATTTGAGAAAAATAATTTACACTTAATCAAGTAAAAACGTATTGAGGAAATTATTAAGAATTATATTTTGCAAACTTATTTTTAAATTTAAATAGACCCTTTTAATTAATGATACAAAAAAATTGTGTATATAATGTGTTATAATATTTAATATGCTTTATCCATTTTCTATCAAGAAAAAGTAAAAATAATTGATTTAGTTGAAAAGTAAAAGGTGGGCTTTGTGTCAACTTTCGCATGGAGTTAACCCTTTGCTGGGCCTATTTAATTTTACTCTTTTAGTCAGTATTGCCAAATTTTGGGTACTATTTTATTCAATATACACCACTAAATTGTAACTGCAATGGCTGACTAATAATTTTAAAGGTTATTCGCCAATTATAAATATAAAATATTTCTCCTCAAAATTACTGGTGTCAGTTGAATGAAAGAGTCTCTAAATTTGACAACACTGTTTAAAGCATTGTTGGGCGGATATTAACCTAAATCAGACTACCCTCCTTTCGTGGCTCCAAAGTGACAGCTTCATGGTCGTACACTTTGAATATCAATTCGATATTCGGGCATGCGTTGTGAAATGCCCTAAAATTAATCCTAATTAAAAAGCAAACATTAATCTGAAAAATAATATGGTTATGAAGAAATAAATTTACTCTCAAATAATATTAGATTCATATAATTTTAATTAATTTCTTTATTAAAAATCCAAATTTTGAATACTAATTAAATTGATTATTCTATAATTTTATAATACAATATAAAGGATATAACAATGATCTTTAATTTTGCATCAATGGTGCTAAAGATGAGTGCTTAGAAAATATGCATACTTGCATGCGTTTGCAAAGTTAAATGATTGTCTACTGACCAAAATGAATGAAGAAATTTCTCACCAGATTACTCGAAGTTATGATGCGATTCTTCTGTTACTTACTCGAGAGAAGCGCAGAGACAGACTCGTTCATCGGATTAGAAATTTGTTTACTAGTTTACAAGTGAGTTGAATTTTATTATATGTATATTTTATTGCTTTGCTTAAGCTTTGTTGCTTCACCTATGTTTAAATTGTGTACATGCCTATCTACTATCCTTTGTTAATTTCATTTTGTTATTATTTTTCTGTTTCATATGTGTGCTTTGTGGGATTTCGGATGCTCCTCGCAATATATATATCTGATCTACACTGACGCCATCATTGAATTGGATAAGCGTGAGCTATATTGCATTTTTTTTTTTTTTATCTATTCTGTTTACAGTTTTATTATTAATATGTACCTGCCTTTTCTTTCAGCTATTATTAATTTATCTTCATTGCAGGTTTATTTCTTGTTTGTTTATTTTATATAGTTGCTATTATTTTATCTAACTTGCGTTCGGCGTGCTTTATGTTCTATTATCTTACGTTCCGTCACCACTGCGGCTTGAATTTTGCATGATTTTTCTGTGTTTCTCGGTCTCCGTTTTTTTTTTTTTTTTTTTTTTTTTTTTTTTTTAGCGCTGCGTAATTCTCGCATATTTGATTAGGAATCGAAACATCGAAGAATATAGAAGAAATTGTTTGTGTATAATTCTGTGTTTATATATTATTGTTATTTTTTTACTATGGGTGAATTGTGAGAGTAAATGCAGATCTGATCAGAATTTGCGTATATTGATTCCATTGTATTGTGACTTTTTTTTTTTTTATTATTGAGTGTTGTGATTTTTTTTTATGGTTATTATTATTATTGTTATGTTTGTTTTGTTTTGATAAAATTCTGTCCAGTCTTGACTTTTGTTTTGGCAGGGTGATGCTATGATACGAGTGTGGGTCGACCCCCTTTGGCAGAAAACGCCTGCGCCCGACCAAAGGGCCACCTCATTATCTTGGCTGTATTCTGAACCCGGATCTAAGGTAGGCTATGTAAAAGTGTTTTTATTATAAAATATAGGTTATCTATTAATTATTCTTTTTTCTGTACCTAATCTGCATTTAATTCACCTTCTTTTTTTTTTTTTTTTTAGACCATTCTGTAGTATGATGGTAATTTTGCGTAATTTTGTTACTTTTTATTTGCGTGCATATGTGTGTGCGAGTGTTAGAGATTAATATTTTTATAGTGACGGTTTTTTTTTTTTTTTTTTTTTTTTTTTTTTGTATATAAATATAATGGA
This sequence comes from Salticus scenicus, assembly GCA_963930645.1. NCBI lineage: Eukaryota > Metazoa > Arthropoda > Arachnida > Araneae > Salticidae > Salticus > Salticus scenicus. The sequence continues at coordinate 47,297,589 of OZ005656.1, read as the reverse complement.
TTGTAATCCTAAGCTATTAAGGGTTTTTTTTTTTTTTTTTTTTTTTTTTTTTTTGCTAAAACTTCGCCTAAAGTACTTTTTTTTTTTTTTTTTTTTTTTTTAATACATATATATATATACTATGTAGCTATAATGAATCTTAATCCTCGGCTTTTTGCTTAAAATTCACCGAAAGTTCTTTTTTTTTTTTTTTTTTTGTTTAACTTATTAGAGTAAATATATGCATCTTTGTTCAAGTGTGAAATGATGCGAATTTTAATAATATTACTACCATTTTAGTCCTGCAAGTGAAACAGGATTTAATCTTTCTAAAGTGTGAATGATGTGTGAAAGTAGTAATCTCATATTTTGCTGTCACCTGACATTTTGAGTAATAATTTGTTTCGTTTGCAGAAATCCGGCTCTTCCCGTACCTGGATCATCAAGCGCTCAATCTTACCCCTCTGGTTGATCTCTCCGACCTTGAAATCTGTCCAAGTATTGGAGTAGTGAGTATTTTTGCATCTTTCGTGATTTCTTCTTTCCTTCTCCTAACCTGTCCTGTCGTTTTCATTCTGCTCTTTCTTCGTTGTCATGGTAACTCTCTTGTAAACGAGTAACTTCTGTTTTGGTTTTTTGTTTTGATTTGCTTCTCTTCTAAAGCATGCGTTATCTTTCCTGTATTATATTTCTTATCTGTGCTAGTTTCTTTTGTCTGTCTTTTATTTATTTATTTTATTTTTTTTATTTTTGAGATACATGAATAATTATTTAAATATCTAAATATATATGTATCTGTAGATTATATGTCACGTTCACGTTCACTTTTATTTATTTTATATCTATACATATTTATTTTATTCATTTGCCATTATGAATACAGACACCTTTTCTGTTTTTGTTTCTATGTACACGTATATTTACGTTTTCTTATTCACATTGCCCCTATGGCAAAAAAAATCTATATATATGTATTTTTATTTTATGTATTTACAATCAACGTGTTTCGCAAAAATGTGCGTCACCTGTGAGTTTGTTCCGATGATATTTTATCATTTATTTATTTGTTTATTTACATTGAGCATTGCTTTACATTTTCCTTGTATGTATTGCAAAAAAAAAAAAAATGTTTTCTTTCGAAAATTTATGACTATCTAATTATTTAATGAATAATTATTGGTTTATTTACAAAATCATTTCATATATATATATATATTCTTTTTTTTTTTTTTTTTTTTTTTACACATATTATTTTTTTCGGTTGTAAATAGTAAAATAATTGATTTTGTAATATAGTTCATATGTATAATTTGTATCTATATATACACTTTTTTTTTGTATTATTTTGCATATTTTGGTGCATATAGTTTAGATATGTGCACCTTAATGGGTTTCGCTGTATTGTCGTGAGCGTTTTTCAAAACAATATTCATGTTGCGCAGTATTTTCAATACATAGAAAGGGCCAAGAAATTTAGGCTGAAATATATTTGGCCTTCTAAGGCTCTTCATATATACCGTCTGTCCAATTTTTAGGTCTCTGTCCTTATATTTTAAATTTTTGTTATATTCATTCATAATTTGAATTTGATTTTTTAGTGCGTTTTCTTTTACACTCTGAATGTGTTGCAGACGCTTATTTGTATAGCTGTTAGTAGTAATTTTTGTTGCCTCTGAGAATGCATTAAATGGTGTATTGATTTCTCTCGCAAAAAAAATTATAGCGGGAGAAAAACCTGTTGCTCTATGTATTGTTGCATTATAATGTAATTTCACAAAATTTAATTTTTCGTCCCATTGAAATGTCGTTTTTGTCATGGCGGCTAGTGAGGATTTTATTATTTTATTTGAAATTTCTACAATTCCGTTCGAGCAAGCGTGATAAATAGAGCTAAAATGTAATTTAATATTTAATTGTTTCATGTATTCTGTGAATGTTTTGCCTCTAAAGTACTGTGCATTGTCTAAATGTATTTCTCTTGGCATGCCAAACCTGCCTATATATTCTGTTAATGCGTTTAATATGGTTTGTGACTCTGCATTTTTGAGTGGTACTGCCTCCATGTAACGCGAGAAGGAATCAATTATTACCACTATAAATATGTTTTTTTAAAAGTCATAGGTAACTTACCTATGAGGTCTATGTGTAATACTTCCCCTGGCTTGTAATTTTTTTCCATTTTTTGTATTTCAATTTTGGGGATTGTGTGTTGTTTGTGTCTCATGCATTCAATGCAATTTGCAATATGATTTTTCACGTCTTGGTACATTCCATACCAGTATGTACGCGTTCCTATTAAATGCAAGGTTTTTTTAACTCCAAAATGGGTTTTATGTGCTTCTTTAATTATTTCGTTTTTTAACGAATCTGGAATAATTAATAATTCTTTTTGATTATCATTTGTACTTCTTTTTAAAATTAATATTTCCTTTTCTGTTAATTCAAATTTTCGAGTTGTTCTATTTGATTTTCCTTTTTTTATGTCTGATATTATTTTAGATATTTTTTTATCTTTCATTTGTTCAAGTTTTATGTTTTCGTCTGTCAAATTTTTATTAACTTCAAATAAATTGTTGGTTGAATTTGTTTCCGTGATGTTATTGATATGTCGCGATATGTAATCGGCAGGGTTAATTCTTCCCTCTATATGTTCTACAGTGAAATCATACGATTGCAATTCCAGTAACCATCTGGCTATAATGTCTGAATTCTTTTCTAAATTTAAGTGGTATGTGATGGCTTTTGAGTCAGTCACTACCGTAAATTTTCTCCCTGTTAAAATATTTTTAAAATGGATTATGCTCTCGTATATGGCGAGCAATTCCAGCTTAATGCTTGGGTAACGCTGTTCAGTATCTTTTAATTTTCTTCCATAGAATTCTATAGGGTACATTATGCCATTTATTTCTTGCGATAAAATCGCGGACGTCGCTATTTTTGAGCAATCAGTAATAAAAAAAAATGCTTTGTCATAATTTGGTGGTTTGAGAGTTGGACTATTTAGAATAATTTTTTGAATATGTTTTAATGCATTTTCGGCATCTTCCGTCCATTCAAATTTCCTTTTCTCACTTGTTAATTCATTTAATGGTGCTACTATTTCAGCGTAATTGTCTATCAGTGATGCGAAATAGTTTGTCAGACCCAGTAAAGATTTTACGCCTTTTCTGTTTTTGGGTCTTTCTAATTTTTGAATTTTTTGAATGTTTTTATTGGCCGGTGCATAACCATTTTTATTGATTTTAAATCCCAAAAATTCTATTTCTTGTTTGCATATTTGCATTTTTGAAGGTTCTATTGTTAGGTTTTCTTTAATTAATGTGCTTAGTACTTGTTGTAATAAGTTTAACATTTCATTGATGCTATCAGCTGCTATTATAACATCATCAATGAAATAACGTACTTTATATTGATCAAATTTTCCTAGCACTTTATCGATTAGTTCCGCAAATACTGATGTGCTTATTTTATTACCAAAATTTAGTCGCGTAGGTTGGAATTTACCAAATTCAGTAATGAAGGCTAATTTTGGTCTGTCTTCTTTTTTTAAATTTATTTGGAAGAAGGCTGAATGAAAATCCAGCACTGTGTAATATTTTTTGCCACTTATATCTTGTAAAAGTGACTTAATATCCGGAATGGGATATGGTACGCCCTGTAAAATATTATTTAGCAATCTGTAATCTATAGCACACCTGTACGAAGTTTTATTAGGGTCGTTAGTTTTTGAGTTTGCCTTTTTTTTAACAAATATAACCGGAAATGCGTAGCTTGACGTTGTATTTTCTATTATGTTTGCGTCCAATAATTTGTTTATTTCCTGTTGTGCAAATTTTCTTACACTTTGCGGAATTTTGTAAGGTCGAGTAGAAATTGGATAATCGTGGAGTAATTTAAAATTGAGCTCCACTATTGAAGTCTGTCCCAAGGTTTTGTATGATTTTGAGAACGCTTGTATATTATCTTTTAGTAAATTTTGAAATTTAATTTTTTGTGATTGATCTAAGTGTTCAATATCAAAATCTTGTAAATTGAATTCTTTTTCTCTTAATTCTTGAATTTCACTCATTGTTAAATTATTCATTTCATATACTTTGGGAGTGTTATCTGTTTTTGATCCATTTAATTTTATTTCAAATTCTGTGCATATTTTTCCAATATTCATTTTTTTGTTTATCATTATCTTTTCTTCACTATCATTTTGAACCATTAAGTGTATCGTATTTTTCTCATTGATTTGATGTAAGGATTGGTCATATTTAATCCTAATGTTATGCCTTAGGGGTTCTAATAAAATTACTTGGTTTGGCTGTAAACTGAGTGGACATTTTAATGTAATTACTTTTGTTTCACCTGGTTCTAAGCCATATTTTTTGTCCGTTTTTGGCATAATCATGTTTTTATGCGAAATTCTCTTTTTATTTTTTTTATTTGTTTTTTCTTTGATTTTTTGAGTATTTGTATTATTGTTTTTGTTCTCTATATTCTCTGTGAAATGGTCTTGAATTTCGTGATTATTTGAATTTTTTGCCGGTTTTTGTTGGCTCATAGTACTTTCACTATTATTTTGTGAGTTCTGTGTCTGCGTATTTACAATTTCTGAAATAACATTTATTTCATTTTCATTTATTTTTTGTACTGTGTCTCTGCCTTCTAAGGGTATTTCTTTGTTCTTTAGGTATAAGGCCTTTTGTTCACAATCTAATATTGCATGATTGTTCTTTAGAAAATCATATCCAAGTATGATCTTGTATTTTTTATCTAGGTTTCTCGTTGTAACGTAAAATGTTCCAGTTGCGAATATGTCTTGTATTTTAAAAGATATTTTGATGCATTTTTTGAATGGTATATTTTCATTGTTTAACGTATGAATCCTTACTTGTCTGGCCAGATATTTTATTTTAACATTTGCTTCTTTTAATTTTTGGAAAATATCTGGTGATAGGACTGATAAACTAGCTCCGGAGTCAATTAACGTTGTTATCTCTAAGTCTTCAATTTTTATATTAATTAGCGGTAGTTGTGATCCGTCGCTTACACTGGCTATTGTGTCATACTGTTTACTGTGATGTTTTTTGTATTTTTTTTTCTTGTGTGTATGAATTTCCGTAGGTATTAGTTTTTGTTTTAAGCCCGAAATTTGGAGGTTTATATGGGCTTGAATTATTGTTATATATTGTTTTATTTATAAACCCCCTTTGTAGTTTTCCTGTTTTTTATAGCCTTGATTTTTATATGTTGTTTTGGGTCTAGCACCCCTATTGTTTTGATTATATCCATTTTGATTTGTGTAATGTTGTGGATAGGCAAAATTTTCGAAGTGGGGAATGTTTTGGGATTGTGCAGCGTAATTTGGAAAATTATTAGGCGGTGGATAATTATAATAATAGTTCACAGGAGGATAAGTTTGATAATTTTGAGGGTTTGTTATTGGGAACCTACTTTGATATGAGTTATTTCCCCTTAAATCTTTATTTTGATATCTCCGTTTATTTTGTGTTACGTTTTTATTTGTCTCATTAAACCAGCAGTTTTCTGTTGTGTGATTTCTTTTTTTACAAATATTACAAATTTCTGTGTTTGGTACCTGTGTCTGTTTAAACTGAATTTCTTTGCTCTCTTTTAATTGTTTTTGTATTTCTTTTAATTCTTCATTATGTCTGACTGTCATGTTTAGGAGCATTTCATATAATTTGTCTTCCTCTTTGGAAGTAGTGTTGATTTCTTCTATTTTCGAAGCGTTAAAAGCGCTTTCGATTTGTTTAGCAAATTTAATTGCTTTATTTATCGAGTCTGGTGCCATTTTTCTAACTTCTAATGCAATATCTTGCCTTATGCTTTCTAAAAATTTTGTTAATTTAATCGTGTCTAGAAATTGCTTAGCCCCAGTTTTTTCTGCTTGGCCTGAATCTTTTAAATAGTTGTTTGCCGCCCTGTTGAATATTTTGGTAAATTCTTCTATTGATTGTGTGGGTATTTGTTTCAAATTCATGAATTCATTTTGTGAGATGTCAAAAGAGATCTCCCTTTTAAATAATTCTTGTAACCTTTGTTTAATGTCAGCATAGTTGTTAATATTATTTGTGTCTTCGTCGTTAATTAGGCTTTCTTTTGCCTGGCCCGTTATTTTGGCTTTTAACAATATTACTTTTAAGTTTTCTGGTAGCTTAATTTCCTCAGCTAGCGTATCGAATTCTTTTAGAAAGTTTACGATATTATTATTTTTTTTCCCGTCAAAGTTGGGTAGACTATTCAGGATAGCATCATAGCTTATTACAATTTTGTCTGCCATTTTCTTAATTGGTTTATTTCTCTCTTTAGAAATTTCGTTTAATTTTATTTCTTTATTTTCCGCGTAGTTTATTTTCTTTTTTGCCAATCTCGGTATAGAGGATCTCATACGATATTTTTTTTTTTTTTTTTTTTTTTTTTTTTTTTTGCTTAATTAAATTGATTACCCCTCCAAAATATGCAATAAAATACAATGTATATAAAATCAAAATATGTATACACAAAATACCATTAGCATATATACAGGAATAACTTTCTGTTTTTTGCAAATATTATGTTAATTTATTTTCCCAATTTTCTTAATTAATCAATTTATTTATTTGCACCTTATTTGTTACTCCTGTATATAAGGCTTTTATTTAAGATGCAATTTCTTGATTCTCTTTTTTTTTTTTATATATATATATATATATATATATATATATATATATATATAACAATACCTCTTTTAAAAGTAGCAATTCTGCTATAAATCTCCTGGAAATTTTTGCAAATAACACTATACTCTACCACTTTCAATTTATTTATGAAGTGATTACTCTTTATAACACCCTAAGAATTTTTTTATATATATATATAACACCATGAGATAAATAAGATACTAAAATTTTATTATTATTCTTATTATTTTTATATTATACGCTTATACACATACATATTTTTATAATGTTATCCACACAAGCCTATATAATCTATATATCTTCTTTCTATATTAATTCTGTTATTTAATTATTTTTGACATTAATCTTTGATTTTCATGTCTACATTTCACATATATAACTAAATAAAAGACACCAATTATAAAATACACATAATTGTGGAGTGTTAGTATACGTACAAACAATTATATTTGCTTAAATCTTTTTCTCTGTACTCATCTTTTATTTTTACTTTTTTGTTTTTCCGCTAACGTTAATAATTTTAATTGGATTAAATTTTAGTAAATAACGCGGAAGAATTTTGTAATTTAACTGTGCCAAATTCGTCACCAAAAACACGGCACCAAATCCGTAAAGGGGGTAGATGTTGGGCGGATATTAACCTAAATCAGACTACCCTCCTTTTCGTGGCTCCAAAGTGACAGCTTCATGGTCGTACACTTTGAATATCAATTCGATATTCGGGCATGCGTTGTGAAATGCCCTAAAATTAATCCTAATTAAAAAGCAAACATTAATCTGAAAAATAATATGGTTATGAAGAAATAAATTTACTCTCAAATAATATTAGATTCATATAATTTTAATTAATTTCTTTTTTAAAAATCCAAATTTTGAATACTAATTAAATTGATTATTCTATAATTTTGTAATACAATATAAAGGATATAACAATGATCTTTAATTTTGCATCAATGGTGCTAAAGATGAGTACTTAGAAAATATGCATACTTGCTTGCGTTTGCAAAGTTAAATGATTGTCTACTGACCAAAATGAATGAAGAAATTTCTCACCAGATTACTGGAAGTTATGATGCATGCGAGGCATAGTAAGGGTCATCCCTGGGAGCACTAGTGTTGGGAGCACTGCAGAGCACATCTTAGCGTAGGCGTGAGGCCGTCAGAATCTTCACATGATTTCATCACTTACACAAATTGACAGAGCTACAGCCAAATCATTTTATCGTCATCTCATCACGAATGCAACAGCTAGAAGAAAAATCTAAATTTTTAAACTTCTTCTCATTTTCCTCATTATAATTTTTGGGCGGTTCCCTCCTTGCATTTTCTTTTTCTATTGGCACTGCTTCTTAATGGACCCCTTTTTTACCAATCAGCTTGCTTCTAGGTTACTACGGTGCCTTTTTTTACGACCTCGCCGGGGCTTTTTTGGCAGTCGCCTGAAGGGGCTTAGCGTGTGGTCCCCTTTCAGAGTTCCACGTGCAGGTCATAAATATGACGTTGTATTTCTGTCTTAGGCTTTTAAAAGGTAATAAAACAGCTTGTATTCTTCAGTAAAACAGCTTTTGTATTTTTATATTCTTTTTCCTTTTAAATAATGCCCTTTTGTATCTTTATTATTTTGTTTTTAACAAAATGGCTGATTTTTCCCATCAAGCATTTAGAGCGTTAAGGCCGGCAAAGGGTTAACTATTTAAAATTAGTTGTCTTTAATCATTCAGAAAATAGAATGTTAATGCGCTTTTCCAAGAGCTTCTCTTTATGGTGAATAATGCAGGTATTTTTAATTGCTAAAATGGAATGAACTTGTGCTCAAGACATTTGCATATCTTGAGACATATAATTAAAATAAAATTTCAGTCACAGGAGGTCAACTGATTTTTAAAAGAATATAAATTATTTTTAAACTAAAATTTTACTAAAGCATACATTTAGTTAATCTATTAATAATAATAATAATAATAATAATAAATAAATAAATAACGCAAGACCGCAAAACTTTCACACACACACGCATGTACTAAAGTACGCTCTCTATTTCATAAAGCACTTAAATGCCCTATTTTTGACAATATAACGATTAATATCAATACAGGATTTGTTTATTTTTTAATATTTTATTTCTCTACCTAGTGTCAGAGAAAATGTTTATAATTTGAATTTTATTTTAATGGTTGCTTTGTAAATATAAAATAAATCTTCCCAACATTTATTTTATTTATACCGAAGCACTGTTAGGTACGGCGAGTACTTACTGTGTTCAGGAAAGCCGGTCGAGTGGCTCGGAAACTTGGCAACAGTTTAAGCGGTAGACAGCGCCATCTGGTACTGATTGCGCGACTTTTTTATAAAACTGTCACCAATAATTTTAAGAAGTGATATATGATATATATAATCGAAGTTTCTTCGATTCTATTCGCATTTTATGTATATTAAATCCCACTTTTAAAAATTCTTGGTGACTGTTGAATAAAAAAGTCGCGCAATCTATACCAGGTGGCACTGTCTACCGCTTGAACTGTTGCGAAGTTTCCGAGTCATGCGACAGGCATCTAGTTTAGGAGGCTATGATATATATATATATATATAAGTAGTTGTAAACAAAAAATTGATAAATTAAATTTGAGTAAAATAGGTGCATGAAGAATCTCTCTAAACAAAGAGATAAATTTAATTTTATTATGATATGAAACAATGACCGTGGAATGTATAAACGGCAAAAGTTGTAACAGAATTAATAAACAATAAGAAAAATGTTAAATTTAATATGAAAATTATTCAAACTAAAAATTCAATTTAAGCTATATTATCCTCATCAGCATATTGGAATACAGCAATTCAAAGAAATTATGTAATATTAACTGGATTCGGAAGATATTTTTTTCTTTTTCTATTATACACTTTTTTTTTTCTTTTTTTTTTTAACGAAGCTTAGAAATACGCCGTTAAAAAAAAAAAAAAAAAAAAAAAAAAAAAATTGACGGACTTTGTAAAGGGATTCAAGGGGAGTGGCATAAATTTACAATTTCGGAACTAAGAATAGTTACCAACATTTTAATTTATTCCGGAGCATTTTTAGCCTTGCATTTTGTCCGCTCCACTTTACTTATAGAATATTTTTCTCCAATACATAATTACAAAAAAAAAAAAAAATAATAATAATAATTAATCTTAAGAAAAACGTGGTATGAAATGGGGAGAGGGGGAGAGGCTAAAAATGCTCCGGAGTAATTTAAAATGTTATCATCTCTGCTAAGAAAAAGGTTATTTCATGGAAAGTTTGGGCTACATTTATTAGGTCCGATCATAGCTATTTTAAATCACTGCAATGTATACTTCATTTATACATAAAAAGTACTTATCGACTTCGTTTTCATAAAATGCTAACGATTTTCTCTATGGAATGGAATAAATTGCAAAGTTCCAGTTTTACGTGAATATTTGATAATTTCTTTTCCTTGATTTTAATATTCATGTCTCCTCGACCTTGAATGTCTATTTTGCTTATGGTTTACTCCAGTTTTACTTTCCGTTTTCTATTTTTTTTTTTTTTTAAATAAAGTATAAACTGATTTTTACGCATTGCAATATCATAAAGCAGAGGTTGAAAATTAGCGCAGAATCCAGACCGGTATTCAAAAAACAAAATTTCCTTCTCCTTAAACCAACGATTTTAAAAGTTGAGAAATACGTCAAACAGATACCAGTAAGAGTTCTGCGCCAATTTCCCACCCCCAGATAAATAATAAATGTTTGGTACTATGTTTGATTCCAGGTGAATTTATAGCCTGAATTATTTAAGAAAGTATACAGAGGCTGTTCGCACATTTTTTAGACGATTTTGATGGAGTGTACTGAAGCAATTTCACTCATATTTCGAGTTTTATTTGTTCAGCTTGATAGCCCTTGTTCTTAACTAACATTCTACATCATAATTTCTATGATAATAATGCTTTTTACAATATCGGAAGAGGTATATTTTTCTACTCCTCTTGAACGGTTTTCCAGAGTCGACAAAGCGTTGTAGGTCGGTGTTTGGATAATGTTGATTTTAAAAGTCGAAAAACACAAAAATCCAACAGTGATACATCAGAAGATTTAGCAGGAATGTCAGTGAAGGGTATGGTTTTAATTCCCGTTTTTTGTTCCATTTTTTTCTAGAAAAGCAATTGCGGATTGTGATGTGTGGCTGCTTGTTTTGTCTTGATACAGTTCAACGGATTGATAGCATTGTGGATAAAGATCTGGATTTTCATTTTTAAAAATTGGAATTAAAATATGTTCTTGAGGGTATTTAGAGTTGATTTTCACATTTTTGTCAAATTTTTTTGCTTTTATCTTGTGCTTGTATGAAAAACCAGTGACAATCATAAATCCTTTAGAAAAACTTTCTTTTGATGCTTTGAGCCATGTAGCAATTTTTTTTTCTCCAGTTTTGTGATAATAAATTGACCTTTTTTTATTGCAACCACTTAAATAGACCCAAGATTCATCTGTTGTTGCAACATTTTTCCATTTTTTCCTAATAAATGCTTTTCGTAAAGATTTCACTAAAAACTATCTTTGGAAAGAGCGGAAACCTATCCTTCCATCCACTGCCATTTTAAATGCGCATTTTTGCATCTAAACAAAAATTCTAAATATCAGAAGATAAATAAAACTTCCAAAAATATAACTGTTGTGAAAATAAAATTCTCTATGCAAACGATTTTTTCTTACTGCGAAATAAACTCGTCTAAAAAATGTGCGAACAGCCTCTGTAGAATTAAGTACATATTATGTCTACCACTCAGATTGATATGAAGCAGACGTTTACCTAATTTATTTCGGAGCATATTTATTGTGTTAATTTAAAGAGACTCAAGCAAGTTTTATACTATTTTTATTATATCAATTTTACATAATTCCCATTTACACATTTTTAAAATGCAAAAACCACTTCTAGCATTTGTATTACATTAGAATGACCTACAATGTATTACGAAACAACAACAACAATAATAATAATAATAATAATGAAACAATGAAAAAAGCTTGTTAACAATGAGAAAAGTCCATTAAAATTGAACTTTCGGATTTGAACTAACAAGTGGGTTTTGAGAGTAGTACTGCAAAATTTACTAATGTGAAAATATTGTATTTACGGATTTTAATTTTTAAAACTAGCAATATGATATGCACTATTTATATGTGACATCCTGATCACACACAAAAAATAAATAAATAAATACAGAAATAAAAGAGAACAATTTTGTTAAAAAATGAATATGTAAATATTTTTAAGAGGAACGTTCAATGATTAAAAGTTTTTAAGAACAGAAATATTTAAGAATAAATAATTAAACAAATCATAAATCATTTATCATAAATCATTATTATTCAATTTAAAAATGTTAAATAAAAATCTGTGCACCGATTTTTTCTGTTAAGTTTAAAAATTTCAATTATTATTATTGTTATTATTATTATTATTACTTTAATTAATTATTTTTTTTTATGGAAATCGGAGTTTAATTATTATTAATGGTTAGTGAATTTTTATACTAAAAATGCTTAATTCATCCGTTAAAATAAAGCTAACTTGAATAAGATATATTTTAAATTCTAATTGATTAATTTAATTTCCTTTAATTTTTTTTCAATATTTCTTTATTTTATTTTTAGATTTTGAAAAAGCTTTAAAATTAAAAATAAAAAAATCTAGAAATTCATTTTAAATATTTTCCATTTTGTAGAAAGCAAACACATTGTAATCATGTATGTATATATACAAAATGTGTGTTTTCTTTTAGACGTTTTGTTAGCATTGAAAATAAAAAAAAATCAATCACACTATTTTTTTTTCTCTTTTCTCTCTCTCTCTCTCTCTCTCGCTCTTTTTTTTTTTTTTTCTTTTTTTAAGCAACTGATTTATTTTAACCAGAAGTTTTTAAAACTACGTCAGTTATGGAAATCCGTTTTAAATTCACTTGAAGAATGTTATTTTAAATGCTGGAAAGACGCATAAAATATTTTGATGAATGAGTAATATTTAAAAAAAAAGTAATAATCAATTTAATATAAGTCATCTATATCAATAAAATAAGAATTTTGTCTGTAAATTTGTAAGAATGAAAAATGTCCGATTATCTTCACGTTTCTCACACCATGAAAGCCAAAAAGGACTGTGTGTTTTTGTCTGTGTGTGTGTGATCATGTCATACTTTGTGTGCCATACCTTGACAACCATTGCTGCACTAGAACCTTTGCGAGTGTGCATGCCTCCTAATCGGGAATGGGATACGTTTCAGGCCACTGGTGAACCAGCCCATCACGACAAGGATGTAGTTATTTCCACTAGAGGTCCATGGCAAAGGACCCAAGATGTCGAGTGCAATTGCAATCCGATCAAATGGTGCTTCTAAGTTAGACGTTGTAGTCTTCCTCAGCTCCGTTTATTTGGGCCATAACGTGCCACACATGCATAACAGGATTTACACCATTTCTCCACGTCCTGCCTTGCCTTGCACCAGTACAAGCGTTCTCAAACTTTCTGTATCGTCTTCATCACCTCAAAATGTCCTCCGGTAGGACTACTATGCAGCTATTCTAGAACATCTGGAATCTTCGATCTTCGTTGTAAAATCAACCATTCGAAACTCTTTCAATCGTCAGATTCCGATTTTCAGTATAATACACCGTTTCCAATATGAAGAAAGTCCCAGAGTAGCCAATAACTTTATGTAATGGGATTAAATGTGGAAATGTCCTGCCAGGTAGGTCTGCTACTGGTCGTCTCCTTCATTTGTAATATTCGCTTTATGTCAGGATCTTCGAACAGGGCTTGTCTAAGTTTCCGGTCATTCCCCTGGTCCAGTTTCGATGGTGTTAAGACTGTAGCTTCGCAAGCCACCGGATTTATCTTCGGCTCTAGAGCAGTACTTGTAGCTTTCCGAGCAGGGCCTTCGTGAAAAGGCATCTGCTTTACGATGTAGATCTTTACCTTTAAGATGGCGTATCTCGAAGTCATATTCCTGGAGGCGTTGTATACACCTGGCAATCTGGCCTTCCGGGTTTTCGAAATTATGCAACCACATTAAAGATTCGTGGTCAGTCCGGAGCTGGAACCTTCTGCTGTAGAGGTAATGATGGAAATGTTCTATGGCTTTTACGATGGCAAGTAGCTCTTTCCTGATGGTACAGTAGTTTTACTCCGGTTTAGACAGGCATTTACACCAATAGGCAATGACGCGTTCATGACCATCAACTTCCTGCGACAGAAAGAACCGACACTATCATGGCTTGTATCAGAATCAAGTATAAACTATTTGCCCGGCTGTGGATAAGTCAAAATAGGCGATGATGTTAAGGCCTCTTTAAGTCTCTTAAATGTTTTTTTCATATTACTCTGTCCACATAAACTTCTGTTTAGATTCCGTCAGCTTGTGGAGTGGTCTGGCGATACTCGAGAAATCCTTCACGAATTTCCTGTAGTAAGTGCATAATCCTAGGAAACTGTGTAGTTGATGGACGTTTTCATGGATACTCCAGGTGTCGACAGCAGATATATTCTTGGGATCAGTTCTCACACCTTTAGCAGAGGTGATGTGGCCGAGATAACTCACTTCACGACGGAACAAGTTGCACTTGCTAGGATTCAATTTGAGGTTAGCCATCCTAAGTTTTTCCAACATTTTACGGATGTTTCTTAAGTGATCTTCAAATGTACGCCCCAGAATGATAATATCATCCAAGTGCACCAGGCAGGCTTCATATGAAAGTCATTCTAGTACTATCTTCATCAGGCTCTCGAAGGTTGCAGGTGCATTACATAATCCAAATGGTGTAATATTAAATTGCCATGGTCCTTTTTCCTTGGTGAATGCAGTCTTCTCAACGATCGTCAGGATGTAACTCAACTAACTAATAACCACTCTTCAGATCCAAAGTCGCGAACTAATGAATGTCAGAAAGTGTGTCCAATGTGTCGTGAATTCTAGTAAGAGAGATGCTGCTGATAAATGGACTGTCTTGACAGTACACATTCAGCCGTTAACTTCAGCTACGATGGAAAACTGTGCCTTATATACCTGAGAAGAGGATCTACCATTGTTGGTAGATACCTTAATTGATTCTTGATTCTGTATTCTTTTATCTCGCCTTTCATCTTCTTCCTGGGGCATGAATGTTAATTGTTCTTCCAGATTCCGGATCTTCTTTTCCAATTCATTTCCTAACTATTCCCTGTTGCACTCGACTTTTATTTTTCTCTCAAGATCTTCCTCCATTCTCTTAAACTTGCATTCTATCTCTAAAAACCGTCCTTGCAGTTCTTGATCAAAATTTTCTTTAACTTTCTCTACAAAATTTACTTTTATCTTAATAACTTTCTCTTCTAGTCCATCTATTCTGTTTTCCATATTTGATAACTTACTCTCTATTACTTCTTTCACTTTCAATAGCTCACTTTTATCTTGTCTTGATCAGATTTAATTTCTTCACCCAAACTGTCCTTCAATTCTTTCATTTATAAACCCGAACTGTCTTTCATTTCTTAGTTCAATTCAGATTCCGTTTTCTCTTGTACTGCCTTCATTTCTTTTATTTCTTTACTCAAACTATCTTTCATCTCTCTTTGTCCTTCTTTCATTCTTTCGGTCAGTCCGGTTTCCATCTTTTCCTGTACTGTTTTCATTTCATTTATCAGGGCGGGAAGTTTCTACATTTCTTGCTCCATACCTCTAGTTATTACCATTCGCAGACAACCCCACTCCTGACACCAGAAATGTTGCGTACTTGGATGTTTGTAAGTTGTCTGAGAATGATAGGAGAAAATTGCAGAAGCACAACAGTTAATTTACAGAAAATTTTAAATGAATACAGGTCTGTAAACCAAGTATCAACTTCCCTTTCCCAGAAAACACAACTTAGATAACAGTTGTGAACAGCAAATTCACAGTACAAACTGTATCAGAGCATTACACACAGCAAGACTGTAAAGATACTAGTCAGGAGAGCATTTTACGATAGGGCAGTTAGCGAAAAACTGACTGATTTGGCGTAATGCAATTCCTTAAAAACCCGCGTAAAAAATGTAGAAAATACCAGAAACTCGTCAGCCAATGACGTTACAGCTTCCATAATTGTTATATCGATGATAAGGATTTTCTCACCAAGGTCGCCAAAAAGTCACCAAGGAACGAAAAAGTCGCCAAATTTAGCACCAAATCCATTTCCGGCCTTATTGAGGCTTTTTATTGTGTTTTTAACGGATTTTTAACCTATTTTATTGCGAAAACAAACTAGAAATGCTGAAAATTAACATTTTATCGCCTGACTAAACCTCTTTGAATGAATTTACATAAAAATAACTACGAATTATTCACAAATTCGTAATAATTTAACGTACAAATTTCTATTTAAGAAAAATCACTGCTATTCAAAAATTGTAAAGTTGGCAAGTTTGTTGTAAATCATGACTAGTGATCACAGATTTCGAACATTTACTTAAAAAATCTAGTGAGAGGTTCTTAATTGGCTAATATGGTTTTTGCGGTTATGGTTTTCCTACGCCACTCTCGACTTTTTTGAAGAGCACTATTTACTTTTAAAGTTCATACCTTTGATAATAAGATACGTTGTACAATTAGAGGAAAAACAATCTGCAGTACCGTATAGTATTTTAATAACAAGTGAGGAAAAAACATGTAAGAGAAATCATTCAACAAGAAAATGAGTGTACTTTTGAAGATTACGTGAAATTTTGGATTAAGCGTCAGTTAAACAGGGTCGCAATATATCGATTTATTTAAATGCGTTTTTGTTTATAAATGAAAATTTGCGACATGAGTTTAACATGAACATCCTCAATCTCTTTAACTATTTATATCTCCATAAAAGTGTAAGTGAAATACACAACCGATGCCAAGAATTCAAATTTAAATTCAAAATAATCTTTGAAAAATCAGAGATAGTACACTTTTTAATAGGATTTGCAGTAATTAATTCTTTAAAAGTGCAAATGTTCCCCATCGAATGATAACAATTATATTTTTCTGTGTTATGTAGTTGCAAAATAACACAGGGTGTTGCGATTTGTTTGCAGCAGTACATACCTTTATATACAGCTCGAGACCAAGTTCATTAATCAACTCATACTCTACCATCTTGTTTGAAAACAGAGGTAACTTGAAATGAAAAAAAAAAAAAAAAAAGAAGAAAGAAAGAAATGAACGTACATCTTTCGACTGAGCAAAATATACTTGTTTCTATTTTCATTTTCCTGTTAAATTACTGTAATTTCTGATAGATACCCCGCAGGTTATGTAATCCAGTTTTGCACCAGAAATTTCAATTGATAAATAAATTTATATTTGTATGAGCTCTTCCTTCGAAAAAGTATAGATTTTTCTATTAAATAAAATTTCTTGTGGAGAAATGACACACCTTACCTACGGGTTATCTACCAGAAATTACGGTATTTCTAAAATATCAGTCACAGTTAATTAATTAATTACGCAGTACTTTTACCTATGTAATTATTTCGAAAGTTTTGTTTTAAAAATAAGAGAGAAAATATTCTATATAAGATTTTGAAGCGTGATTATTTCTGAAATAAATATTTAAATATATGTAAGCTAAATTTAATAATTTTCTAAATAGAAAATTGGTTTACCAAGATTTTAAAGAAAAGTACATTTTTTTTTTTTCAGTTATACATATATAATATTCAATCTTTATAAAAATGTCAAAACTAATTATAGTCACTAAAATAATTGAAAATATTTGTTTTAAAACTTTAAAAATAGCATAAGGAATACAATATATAAATTATAAAGCCATATTAATTTAAGAAAAATAAATTTAAACTGTTTATATGATTTTTTCCATGTTTCATGAATGATATTTTAAAATTATAATTCTTAACGAAATTCTGCAGCGTTAAATTAAAGGTCACTTAAAAAATTTTTAATCCAAAACATAAATTTTCCATACAAAATATAATCACGGACCGTGCATTTCTATTAGTTCCAGATTGTTAGTTTTAACAGAAATCTGAGCTAACGAAGATGAATTACCGCGTTATAAATATCCCTTTGGCAAAATTTGTCATGCTTTTAACAAAATTCTTGGCAAGTATTTTTAGAGCTCATAAATTTTTAAAGATATATATATAAATATATATATACACACACACACATAAATACGAAATTCATTTACGAGTGTACCAAAATTATATGAAATGTGAAAATGTGATATCAGTTACATACTAGTTTATTGTCTTAAAAAGAGCGAAAAAATTAGCATTTATAATTGAGAAAATGCTGATAAATTAAAATATTTAGCATTAAATACCAAAAACATTTTAAGTTTTATATGACCAATATTATTTGATAGATAGTTAATTTAGACATAAACGATTGTTTGTCATGCAGAAACCATAGAAAATTATACGCAATTGAAACATATTTTATTATATATACACATAAATGGGTTTTTAAGACAGAATTTTTTTAATAAAATAAATAAACATTAAAATTAATTATAAATAATATTGCATTAAAATATATCAACTGTATTTTTGTAGCAGAGTTTCCAAATTTTATAATTTATCCTGGAGCATTTTCAGTACCACCCACTTTACAAATCACTTTTTTTTAAAGTGTATTTTTTTTTTTTTTAATCATAGTTAGACATGAGAGAAAATTACTTTGCAAGTTAAGTGGTGTAATATAAAGTTAGGACGACAATTCTCAGGAATAAACGATAAAAGTAGGCAACTCTGTTTTTGTCAGTTGAGATTTTATAAGGAAATAAATTTAATTCAATTGCAAATTGACCCTATGTGTTTTAGTATTAGTTTCGCAGATAAACCTTTGTGCCATTGCACATTAATTTCATTACATTATTAAATTCATTTTTTATTATGCTACGATTGATAATACCCTCAAGATTATAGTTTTTTTTACATTGTGGGGTTTTGTGTGAATTGCTAAAAATTATATAGAATTTTATTATAATTATTACTATTTCTTTGAAAATTTTTTATTTTTAAAATCTTGTATTCCTAAAGATAGATTATATTTACACGTTCTGTGTGTTTTACATTTGTTATTGAAAATTCATTAGCATTATTGCTGAAAACAAATAGTAGTTGTATCTTATCACTTTACTGATTAAACAGCTTTTTTAAAGAACACTAGGGGGCTCTGCTCCCTACTCGCTCCGCTCACCAACCCCCGAGGAAAGCTTCGCACCCCCAAGACTCACTCTACTTATTAACCCTTGTAGAGCTCTGCCCGCCTATTCTCTACTTTGTTTTTCACTGAATAAGAATATTAATAGTGCATAACGCAAGACAAAAGCAGGAAAACGTTTTAAAAATTTCCATATTCAATGTCAAACTAAAATACATAATATTTAATACCACATTATTTATTTTTTTATATTTTTATAAAAATTATGCTGAAAATCTTTTTTTTTCCTTAAATAGAAACAAATTCGTGATATCTAGAACCATTTTGCATTGCAGCTTTAGTATATGACCTTTTTATTTATTTTTTACAACCATGGATACAGCCCGCGGTACCCCAATTGGTAAAGAACCGAGCTCATAATTGGACGATTGCGGGTTCGATACCTGAGACGGCCAAAGACCGTCGTGTACACTAATGGTAGCTGGTGCATATAAAATCTATCATGGCCGCAAAGTCCTTCATGTTCTCATCAAAACTATACCTCTGGAGATCACCAAAGTGGAGGAGCCATCGCCTCCGTGGAGTATCCAAAATTGTGATGGCATTACTCCGGAACATCCCTAGGGGTGCAACCCAGAACGACGTCATAACCTTCATAAACCCGTCGTTTTTAGTTAATAACTTCTCTAATTAAAATGATAGAAATTTTTAAGCAGCTGAAATGTCTTCATTGGAGTATTCGGAACACATTGATGCCTCTCATGACGCAAAGGACCCTGCCCTCCGACAGAAGATGCGGTCGCAGACAAAAAAACTTGACGCCAGCGACAGCAACTTTTTAAAAATAAATTATAAGATTTGTCAACTCTGGAATCACGGAGTGTTTCTGTGATTGCAGAATTTGCCCCAGAATTTATGTCGAAAGATTATTTTTTAAATTTAATGATTAAAAACTCACGTAAAATAAATTAATAATAGGTTCGTCGGCAGACACGTTGGCATAATTTATTTACAAAGTTTTTTAAAGAAATAATGTTATTTAAAAAAAAAAAAAAAAAAAAAAAAAAAAAGAGAAGAAAAAAAAAAAAAGTCAGTAAGAAAGGCACAAAGGGGAAAAGGAGGGGGAAATGCATTTATTTGTGAACATAAAATATATTTCTTAAAAAAATGAGACCGTTTATTTAATGTTTTATTAACTTTTCATTTGACTTTTAAAAAGTATTTTGCTCTCATAAAAGGTAGTTTTCTATAAATATAACGTCAAAAATAGATATTTTAAATGCTTACTTTTACAGAATAAAATGTTTAATTTTTCTTTTAGGAATGTTCCTTTCAAAGGATTTTTTAGGAGTTAAAACGCTTAATCTTCTTCCTAACGGTATATTAATAAAAATAATATGAAAGTTTCCATTTGTTCGGAAAATTATTCACGGAAAATAAAAATTGCAGTTCATTATCCGTAATGCATCTGCCTTAATAAATGATAATTTACCATAATTATCTTTTTTCCGTAAGTTAATGGCTCTATCGTATCCGGATTTTTTACATTTAGTAAATGTAGGTTGCATTTAAATTTAGCAAAAAAGGATTAATAACCATAACTGTTATTAATATAGAAAGATATGATATTTTTCATTGAAATGTGGAAGTACAATAGGATTTCTTTACCTGTAACTTTAAATATTGTAGAAACACACCCGTTAACACAAGTTTTAAAATATGCTTATCTTTCAATGTATTAATGTATAATGTATTCGTTTAATAACAGGCATTATATATATATATATATATATATATATATATATATATGTATGTGTGTGTGTGTGTGTGTGTGTGTGTGTAATGTATGCATAAATATAATCACATTATCAATTTTACAGTGTATAAAAAAGAGTAGGTGCATATTGTTTAACATTTTAAAACATTAATTTCGTTTTACATTTTTTTTTCTCTGAAACTATGAAAAGGCCATTACATGAAAATTATCATTGATTATTTTAGATATTAGAATCTTAAAACTGAAGAATACTTAAGCACTCTGTTTATTAAATTATGTGTTTCATGAATATATTGTTTAATTTAAACTATTTATAAATTATTACTTTTTAACTGAAGTTTACTTAAAAAATTAATTGGTGTTTTATTTTATTTTATTTTATTTTTATTTATTTATTTTTATCAAAAAATGCATACATGCATCGATGAATCTTCGGCTTATTGCACCAAGTAAGTAGAGCACGAGTTTTTTTTAAGTTTTTTTATAGAGCAGTTTTACGAGTGCAGTTTTATAAGTGTTACCAAGTGTAGTTTTACGAATTTATTTTAATTTTAATTTATTTACTTATTTATTTTTACAAAATAAAGACTATAGTTCCCTCTCCCCTCAGCTTTGCGGTATTTATATGCATTATATCGCACCTGCGAACAATCCCATTACATTTAAAATTAGAAAAACAACCCGACGACAATATATTAAATACAAAGTAAACTTTTCTAAACAAACTAAACACCTTTAGGTAATTTTGAAATAAATTTAAGCTGTTTTACGGAAATTAAGATGCTTTCTAGAAAAAATGGATTGTTTTGCGTTTGATAATGAAATTACTTTTGTAAATGTTAATATGATGGAAAATAATTTTCAACATTATAATACCGTGTATCTTTTATGTGTAGTGTTTTATATTACTAAAATAAACCTAAATGGAACAAACCTATATCTATGTATTTTAAAGTAAATTTTTGATAAATGAAATATCTCTTATTACAGTAATATTTTCTCTTTAGTACAACCAGGTAAATATATTAATATTACCTTAATGTATTAATATAACCTCTATACTAATTACTTTAAATATTCATGGAGAAATGAAGCCTTGGAAATGCGATACATCATTAATAATTTACGAAAGTAATTAGAAATAAATAATTTTCAAAAGCATATAACCAGAAATTGTATCTCATTAAATATAAAAGTCATTAAAAAAAATATGCATGTAACTATAAGCGTATATCTTTTTTTTTTTTATAAATTTATATTTGTAATAAGATCATCATTTTCTTAAAAATTCGTTTAAATGTTTGAAAGTCACAGCTGATTTTATTTGCATTATTATTATTATTATTTTTTTAATGCATGTGGTTAAACTAGTAATTAGACAACTAATTATAACTGGATATATATATTCAATTATTTACTACTAATTAACAAACACACACATATATATATATATATATATTTTAAATATGCAACCTAATTAAAATTTATTTTATTCTCATTACCAGAATTGTTTCCTGTTGAAAGTTTCGAATTATTGGAAATCAAATACATACATAAAAATAATGCATTCAGTAAAATCAGTAAATTATTTTTGTTTGTATTTTATATTAACTTATTTATCTCTCTAGATTCCCTTTCATTAACTACAAAGGATTTTTATTTTGACTAAAGGATAAAAATTTTAAAATATTCCTATTTTATTAGTAGCATTTTTCATGTTTTACAATAAATTATTTTGTTTACTTTAAATATAGTTATCAATAATATGATTTAATAATTATTATAAAGAAAAGAAAAGAAAATGATATATGATAGAAGGGATTTCTTTGTGTTGAAAGAAATCTTTGGCTGGAAGAGAGTAAGACCATTTTAAATTCCTTTAAAAAGTACATCCATTGAAAAATAGATTAACAAACACAGAGTGTCGACAGGCTAAATTTTTCCCCTGATTCTTCCACCAACTTATTTATACAATATTTTTTTACTTAATTGATCGTGGATAATTACTACTGAAATTTCCGAATGAAAAATACTGGTGGAAGAACATATATATATATATATATATATTTTTTTTTTTTTTCACTGTGTTTTCACACGTTCTGGTTGATTTTATATTAACACATTGCAGTCGGGAGAGACTTTTTAAACATTTTAAAAGATGAAGACATAAAATACGAATAAACAGGCGAAATATGAATATTTAAAAAATACATGAATTTTTCCATTCACATTGAAAATATTATTTCTTTCAAAGTCCAGTACATTTTTAATTTTAACTATGGTACTTCGCATGAATAACAAAATTCTATTCACGCATGCACAGTTTCAGACACGGCAGTTCTTCACCGCAGAAAGCAGGTGGCCTTGTCATATATCAGTGACGTAACACGCTACCCGTTCTAAATTGTGATTTGCAGACTCCGCTGATGACTGGAGCTTTTTTATTCTTAAGTTTTTTAATTTCGCGAAGAACATCAGCGTGGAAGTTATGTTGGTGTGGAATGTGGCTTTTTTAAGAATCTGCATAAAGTGATATTAACCTCGGTCTCTGTATCATCTTTAAGGATCGGGTTCCACTGGATGAATTTCAAGGTTCATGGCGAAAACGTCTGCCTTTTCTTCCTTAGATTGCGCATAGTTTTGCACAGAGTTGTCAAAGTTATTCAGGAGCATTGTTTGTCCCTCCTTTATTTCACACCACTTTATTTGTAAACTAATTTTCTCCAATATAAAGTATGATAAAGTAAGAGAAAAATTACACTTGAAAAAGTGGGATGAAAGAAATCGGTACCAACAATGCATCGGAATAGATTAAAAAAGTTGGCAATTCATGTTTGTACAACTAAATAAATTTTTGATCAAATGCAATAGGACATAAAAAAAAATGTCTTTTTTTTTTTTTTTTTTTTTTTTTTACTGTCAGCATTGAAAATTATGAAAGTGCTTCATTCCTACAAACATTCCGCTATTAAAAGTGTTGAGGCATGCCAAGTTTAACTTATGATATTATAATTTTGGTCTAAAAATCTTCAAAAGCATTGCGAGTTAAACAAAATTGACAGACGCTGTAGATGGTTATGAGCAGGGAGAAGATCAGCATAGCTTGACTGAAAAAAAAAGTAAATTTTTACAAAATTTTATATTTTTTTAGGAAATGTAGGTTTTTACTACATCGAGTTTGCGTTAAGACATAAATTTTACATTGTAGTTCTTTACAGAGGATTTGTTCAACCATACAAATGGCGGTTAAAAGATTTTCAGCGGTATTTTGTGACGAGATAAATCAGAGTTTGTCTAAATTTAATATTTTCTTACACAAATACACACCTCAGAGCTTCTGAGCATATATTTCATTAGCGTAATCACAAAAATTATTGAAAATACTCTCCACATGTTTGTACCAAAAGCATGATGGAAATACTGTTATCCATGTAACATATAATTTCATAAGAAAAGTTATGCGAAAAGAGTCGGCCAAGGTACTTGAAACGTTGTAAAATGCTTGCCTATATATATTCAGCTCCGGCTACCCTATGTGATTTTAACACATATAGGTGTACCCTACCTGTCCTAAACTTTTGAAAACCTTATACTGGGGATAACTACATTTTTTAACTGACGCTGGGGTGGGCTGTCATTAAACGTTACTGAGGCACGGCACTAGTAAAATGTTTTCTATGTTATAATATATACATTATGTAATTAACTGTACGTTACCGTATGTAATTAACTGTACGTTAATTACCTTTCACATATTTGCCAAGTCTAGGATTTAGGTGGAAGATTTCACACCATACTTTTCTATAATAAATTTTACTTTATTTATTGTAATCACTTCATTTTATCGTCATATAACATATTTTTATGCAAAAATAAATAAATAAATAAATAAATAAAAATGTGTGAAAACTGATGTAAAAATTAGAAGTGCTGGCAAATATTACTGTATAGTTGGTAAAGCAGCTCGCACTTTTAATATTATAGCATTAGTAATAGCAGATTAAAGTAATCTGGTGTGTCTTTTATACGATTTTCTATTATCCTGAAATTTAATACTATAAATACAGATCGGAGATTAAGGGGAAGATAACGAGTACTGTTATGTAAACCTTTGTTAAAACAATTCAAATTAGGCTTCGGAACAGCTTTATTTGACAAATAATTCTATGTGAGGGGAGCTACTGCCCCCTAAACCCCTCATTTCATTATTGTACTACATTTATATATAATTTAAATCTTTTATTAAATTTCAAAAGTTTATTTAAAGTTATTCAGAAAACTTTCATACGCAATATTCCTTGAAACGTGTTAGTCATGAACAAGCTTTTGTAGTAACAAACGTATTAACTTCAAAATACAACATTTGGATCGCATGAAGCTATTTATTTTTATTTTACTCTAACATACACAGACAAAGATCAAACGTTAAATCTTGACTTCGGTATTCAGGAAGCCTCAAAACGTGTAAATAGACAAAAAAAAAAAAAAAAAAAAAAAAAAAAAAAAGCGATGAATTTTTAGTTTAAACAAAATACACTATTTACCATATGGCTTTGATGAATTAACTTCACATAAATATCGTCTTATAATAATAACACATGGCACAACCCGAAGTACACTTCAATCAATTTTCATGTATTATCGTACATTTTCAAGTATTTCGGTTTTTGAAACTAGATTTTTTGTGAAGCACTGCAAATGAACAGTGAATGATTTCTATACCATATTCTACATGAAACATTTTTTACGCATATAAAAATTATATGTTCGCTTCTTTCGGTTTAGTGCAGTCTATAGATGTTATACTCTACTTAACTGAAATTTCCCCCATAGAGGTAATGTATTTGAATTATCTGGGGTGGCTCTGTACATGATCCATTTGTTTGATCGCAACAAAAAATCTGGTATAGCATCCCTGTATGATACGCATCTAGAATACAAAGTTTTGACTTTCTGCTAAAATTTGTTTTTGAGACATGCTGATAACAAACACGCAGATAGACATGCACACACACACAGGCCAATCACTAAAAACATGATTTTTTGATTCAGGAGACCTCAAAACATGTAAATATATCAAAAACTCAATCTCGAAAATTTGACCCCAAAACGATACTTTCGCTACATTATGGGTAAGATAAAGTAAAAATTGCCGAGGTATAGCTTTAACAGTGTTTATATTTCAAATTATTTTCCCTTGTTAGGGGCACACTGTGTATTTTGAAAGGAAAACTAAATATAAGGGAAAATATCTGTGTCGATTTTAAAATATACTAACTTTACAGATCCTAGTCAAAATTAGGCAAGTTTCACAATATCTTTTTTTTTTCTTTTTTTCCTCAAATTAGTACACAGATTTTAGTTGCACTACTTAAATATATGTGCGATAGTTTAAAATTTAGAGCCAAAGAAATTAATCATCTTGGCTTTCTTTTTTACACAGACCTTTCTTGATAAAAAGTTAAGACAATAAACATGAAATTAAGCTTTTGCAACCAAACCAATCAAAGTACTTTGAATTTAACAATGAAAAAATAAAGAAGAGGGAAACGCAATTGTAATGTTTCTCTTCAAAATGCTACATTAGATTTTTTTTTGTATAAATAAATAATTAATGAATACAATTTTTATTTAAATAATAAAAGGATATATATTGCTTAATGAGTTAAATGTCTGGAAGAAGTATTTATTTATTTATTATAGTTTTTTATGAATAGAGGGTACATGACACTTTGGTCCCGCCGTTTTGGTCCCGCCAGTTTGGTCCCGATATCAGGAATAATCAAAATATTACAGAAAAAAAAAGCGAAATTCTATTTTCATATTTCGAATTCTTGTCATTTGACTTGAAAACAAGGGGATAGGAAAAGTTAAAATTATTATCATCATCATCATCATCATCATCATTATTATTATTTTACAACAGAAAGTTGTAGTAACAAATAAAACTGAAAAAATGTCTAAAATTTTGAGATTTAGATTTTTTTCTTTGTACGATAAAGGAAAAAGGACAGCAAATACATGAGATAACTTCGGGCAAAGGGAACTAATAATAATTTTTACAATTGGAGGGTTAAATATATGCAACCTTTGTTGAAAATGATGCAACTAGAGGACACATGAAACAAAAAATTTATTATTTCGAAGAGAATTTTGTATGAAAAAGGTATTAGATATCAGCGAAGATCTAAGCATTGTTAATTTGTCAAAGTCCTGAAAATTTTAGCTTAAATAAGATACAAGGTTTAAAAAAAAAAAAAAAAAAAAAAAAAAAAAAAAACATTATAATGCGGCTCTTAAATATCGCACTCAAATTTAGAGTGTTCGAATACAAAATTTATAGGAAATCGATGCTTCATCCAAAAATCCTCTAAATGTTAGAGTTTAATTATAAAAGAAGATATTAGGAATCTGAATAATGATCTCGGGATTTAATTTGTACAGATCTGCTAAACACGAATCAATGTCAAAATGAATGCCAATGTCACATGAATGTGACACTGTCACTGTGTCACATTCATGTGTTATTTGTCGCTGTGTTTGACAAATGTCAATCCGGATACATTTCAAACACAGAAAATAGTTATACATCACACAGAATTGGAACAGCATTTTCTTCCCTTATAATCCCTTACAATATTGTTTAAGAAAATTTCGATTAAAATGTCCCCCACCCCTTCTTCTCTTCTCTTTTCAAATGCACTGAAACAAAACAGTGAAATTCCTTTTTACTGTCTGCTAGAGAAACAAGTGTGAAACGAATCCCAAGTGCTTCAATGTGGGCATTGTTTTTAGTCATAGAGACATATCAGACAGGTATAATATATATATATATTCTTTTTGGGAAAGATTAAACTG
Organism: Salticus scenicus; assembly: GCA_963930645.1. Taxonomy (NCBI): domain Eukaryota; kingdom Metazoa; phylum Arthropoda; class Arachnida; order Araneae; family Salticidae; genus Salticus; species Salticus scenicus. The sequence goes on along the minus strand of OZ005656.1, from coordinate 47,270,107 downwards.
AAAAGGTAAAATATTGTGCATCAACATTTTACAAACTTTGATGTTTACAATGCGCACAGTTGATTAAATATTGGGCTACTTACATTTTTTCATTTTTAAAATAAAATCTTTGTAATTGAAAGAAACGTAATTTATATACATATAGACATGGTTAACATAATTAAATATCATGGGCAAACAAATATGCATTTTATTATTATTATTAATATAACACAGATTTTGAAACAGATTCCTCTTAGATTAATGATAAAAGTTAAATCACAATCAAATCGAATGAAACATCTCTCTCTCTCTCTCTCTCTCTCTCTCTCTCTCTCTCTCTCACACACACACACACACACACACACACACACACACATATATATATATATATGAATAACTTCATATGTAAATTCAAAAACTTCATAAATGATCACAAGCTTATGCTTATGAAGAAGCGTCTATGACGGGAGCAGGTCAATAATTAGTTCTTCACTGTAAGAAAATTCCGTAACGTTACGCATTATTTCAAGCAACGTTCCTGGTTTTTACGGGTTTTTTTTTTCAGATTCCTGGGAAAAATAAGTTTTCGGGCGAAAAATTTCCTGAATTCAGTTAGTACGTGTTTCTTTTGCGTGGCAACATCTTTGATATCGGTGGATCGCCATCTTGGCATCGTATCGTTCGTAACTTTTTCCACGTGTGTCGCTGTGCTTCGATTTTTATATTAACAACTGTTGGATAATATACTAGAGAAACTGCTTTACTTAAAATTATTCAGTGCGTGATTAGTTTATTACAGAATGAGCAATATTTTATGCATATTCCATTATTTTGATATCTTCGTATATTGTTCAAAACATGATTGAATGTCTTTAATTTCATTGTATTTTCTTGCCTGATTGAACTGCTATGGTAGTTTCTTATTGGATTATTATTTTAAAAAAGGTTATTGAGTTGGCAGTATTTTTATATATAATCTATTTATTTTATATATTTGTATATCGTATTTTCTAAACTGAATGTTTTTTGTGATTTTTTGTTGGCAAGTATGTAAAATAAACACATGTATTATTGTAAAGAAGATTGTATGAATAAATTTGATGATAGACATTTTGCTCTGAATAATATTGGTATTTTGCTCATATTATCTTTATTAAACTGAAAATAAAAATTATTTGAATGTTTTCTTTGTATCTTAATATCCTAACTAAGTGGAATAAAGTTTCACTAAATCACCACTAGAATTAAGGTTTTTTTTTTTTTTTCTTTAACCCATATTTCAAGCCATTATGATGTAATCTGACAACTGGGTGCATATAGTAACTAAATGAAAACAGGGATGTGTACAAAAGTAACCTATTCATCATAATTTACTGGAAGAATTCATTTTCAAATACAACTTTAAAAATTATTCTGTAACATAAAATTTTCAATAAAACTACTGTTATTAGTTATAATAAATTTTGAACATTTTAAGTGTTGCAAGAATGCAACCCTATGCGTTAATGGTTTGTCTCCCCCCCCCCCAAAAAAAAAAAATAAAATAAAAATAAATAAAAAAATGTTCTATCAAAAAAAAGAAAAAAACAGTATGCCAAATATGTGTCAAAACCCTAAAAATCTATAACATTTAAAAATAAATATCTACTTAGGCATGTGTACTTGCAGAACACCTTAAAGATTTTGTGTTAATGATTTTTGTTTTCATTAGTGTTTATTTTACAAAAAAAAAAAAAAAAAAAAAAAGTGATTGCTTTCTGAAGACACTTACTTGCAGCTTCTTCAAAAACATAGTAGAACTTTGAGATTTTTCCCAATATCAATTAAGGAAATTTTATATGCTACATTGTACTGAAATAGGTTACAAAATGAACACTTGTTTAACATTTTGCTACTGATGCCTTATCTGACAAATATCATTACTTTTTTTCAATAACTACATTGCACAGTCCGAGAGAGAATTCTTTTGTTTTGGAAAGAATTTGATTTAATGTTACTACTTTCTCCTTTAAATCCTGTTTTTTTTTTTTTTTTTTTTTTTTTTTTTTTTTATGTATTTTATTAATGTTTACAATTGATATTGGTATACCTGATAGATATGATTTTCTCTCTCTCTCTTTTTTTTTTTTTTTTTTTCTTGCTGCCAACAATTTAACGGCATTTCTAGTCAAATCATTACAACAAATTTTACAAAACTGTTAACAATTTTGCATATCATACAAATTATTAAATTTTAATGTATCATTTTAAAAATGCAAAATTTTTGATTTTTAAAATGTGAGAATTTCTCAATAACAACCCCCCTCCCCCCAATATATATATATATATAAATTGGTAAAGAATTAGTCTGAATGTTGGAAAAAACTGAAAGTGTGTTATTATGCACTGGAAGACTTAGCTTAAAACTCATTTGAGTATTAAAAATAAGGGGGGGGGGGGTAAAATCACTTTTAAGGATCAAATAGTTTCTTATAATGTTATCTAATTCAGGCAAATGCTGAGTAAAGTTAAAACTTAAAAAAAATGGTATTAGATTTTTAACATATTATTAATAATAATAATAATAATAATAAAAAGTTAAAAGGAAAAACTTTAATTCATATTCTGTTAATGCTTCAAGAGTAGCTTTTTATTTTAAAACGTATTATAGTTTCAAGGCATTGGGAATACAATTGATTTTTTCTGTAATTACAGAAACACCAAAATGTTCATCAAACACTTTTGAACTGAGTATTAAGGAATGTTTGATTGATAATTATTTTAATCTTGTTTTCTAAAAACAATGTCTTCACCTTTGTATTCCCAATACCTGTCATATACAAGCACTAATTTTCTGTAAAAAAAAAAATAATAATAATAAAAAAAAAAAAAAAAAAAAAAAAAGCAAAAATGTAGAACTTTTATATTCGGCGATCATTACATAGATAACAAAATTATATTTCTTTATAATCCCAAATGTTGTTATGGATTTCGATCTGTGTGTAGAGGGGGGAGTGGTAAAATATTATAAGCCTTCTGCGCTGAGAGGGAGTACACAGTATTTTTCAGTCACAGTAAAGGAGGGGTAACCATGTTTCTGCCATGGGGAAGGGTGGCCCACAACCTAATTTTGTCTTGTCACATGGAGAGAGGCTGAAAGACTAGCATGTTCTTTCAAAATTTTAATATATTTAATGAATTTTCAAAATATTTGACTTAATAACAATTTTAATACAAAACAACGTATATTAAGTTTCTTTTTTTTAAATCTTTCTATAAGGGGAAAAAAAAAATACGATAATAGTTAAACATATTTAATTTTTCCATCAAACTAGTCTGTACAAAATTTTAAGATAAATATTGTATTTATGAACTATATATATATATATATATATATATGTGTGTGTGTGTGTGTGTGTGTGTTATATGTTATATATTTTAAAACGTTCGTGAAATAAACAAAAATTTCCTTGCAAAACTTTTAAGCTAACTAAATTGTGAACTATGTATTGGTCAAAATCAAAATGATTCTTCAGGTACATCTCTGAAATATATAGTCATCCTGCTTTTTTACCAGGAATGTTACTGACTTTAAGTGAAAAAGATTTATGTATTCTTCAGAAATGTTCCGGGTTAATTAAACGAAGGTTACTGACTTATAGTGGGAACGTTTCTGAATTTTTCAGAAAGGTACCTGGTTAGTTCCAGGAAGATTACTGATATTTTGTGGGAAAGTTTCTGAATTTTTCAGATAGGTTCCTTTTTAATTCCAGGAAGGTTACTGACTTTTAGAGGGAATGTTTCTGAATTTTTCAGTAAGTTTCCTAGTTAATTCCAGAAAGGTTACTGGCTTTTAGAGAGAAGGTTTCTGAATTTTTCAGTAAGGTTCCTGGTTAATTCCAGGAATATTACTGACTTTTAGAGGGAACGTCTCTGAATTTTTCAGAACGGTTCCATGTTAATTCCAGGAAAGTTACTAACTTTTAGAGGGAGTGTTTCCGAATTTTTCAGAAAGGTTCCTGGTTAATTCCAGGAAGGTTACTGGTAAAAATTAGGCACATTAGCTACCCTAAATTTCCCAGCAACGTTCCTGATTTTTTTTTTACTGTGTTTGAAAGAAACAGCATTCTGTCATTAAGCAAATTATATTTAATATTCTTAGATTTTCTTTTTTTTTCTTTTTCCCTTTTTTTTAACATTTTTTAATTGTATTTTATTATTTTTAAATTAATTTAGACTTTATCAATAAATATATTGAAATGGGGATTCTTTTTTAATAAGAAATTACTGTTGTTTTTAACAATACTTTTAAAGTCACAAAATTTTATCACTAATAGTAAATTAAAAATCAAATTGCAATTAAAGTAAGTTAAATCAAAAAGAAAAGTCTCAAAAAAAAAAAAAAAAAAAAAAGAAGAAGAAGAAGAAGAAGAAGAAGAAAGAAAAGAAAGTGCAATTACATAAAAAAAAGTTTAAATATATTAAACGTTCGTATAATATCAGAACAAAATTCTCCGAATCTCAATGGCAAGGAAGCAATCGTAATGTCGAAAATTTATGTATTCATCTATGAGATATTCCTTAATTAAAGATATTCTAAAGGCACTTCAGCTTTCCCGTATCAACAAATAGGCTATCATATTAAAAAACTGATATATATTTGAAAAATAGCAAAAAATTAGAGAGATAAAAATGTGTCGGGACCAAAACGGCAGAACCAAAATATCGGGACCAAAGTGTCCCGCTTCGATGAATAGAACATGAATACTTTTACTTTATTTATTTTATTTTATATTGTTATTGTTATTGTTATTGTTGTTGTTGTTGTTGTTATTATTATTTACTTTATTTTATTCATTCATTTATTTATTTATTTTATTTTATTTTATTTTATTAAAAAAAAAAAAAAAATCTGTTTTTTTTTTTTTTTTTTTTTTTTTTTTACTATTGCAATTTGGCAGTTATATATATAAAAAAAAAGAATTTTGTAAACACAGGTGAAAAATTGTAAAATATTTTTAATGAAATATTTTAATTTAAATTGAATTTGGATTTTTTCCTTTTAAATATTGTTATCATGATATTTCGAGATCTCTTAAAAATAAGTATTTTTAATTTTATATTAAATCATTTTCTTTTAATTGAACTAGTGAACAATAAATAAATATTACCTAAATTATAAGTTGCCAAGGTTAAAAAAAAAAAAAAAAAAAAAAAAAAAAAAACACGACGTCTTTTGCTTTTTAATCCGATTTACATCTTTTAGAGCTAAAAAGTGTTGAGAGCTAAAAAGTGCTTTTATTTCGAAATTAGTCACTGTGTACATTTGTGTATTGGCTGTCTCCAAAGTGAAGAAAAATATAACTCATTGATTTTCATACTTAGGACTGATCTGTTGTACAGATAAGTTTGCCAACGTTTGCAGAAAATCGGAAAATCCGAAGTGTGACATGGGAAGCCGGAATTTGATTTGTATATCCCTATCTTAACAAAAAAAAATGCTCTAACGATATTTTTATTTATTTATTTATTGTATAAACTTTATAAATATCCTTTTGTGTATTTAGTTGATCCTTTTAGGAAAAATACATATCTCCTAACATTTTAGCATACCTGCCAATATTCTAATTAATATCCCGTAAAAATGTTAGTGCTCGCCTTTTTTTCACACGTCTTCTTTTCAAAATATTTTTTATTTATATTTAATCGTAATTTCATTTGGAGTAATTTAATAAAAAAATAAAGTGGTAAGGAAAAAGAGGCGGGTACAAACAGTTTTACAGAATATTGATTAGAATGTTGGTAAGTACGCTTTTATAATTTATTGCGGATTATTTTTAGTAACCCCCCCCCCGCACACACACACACACACACACACTTGCACATGCGCACGCACTTTTTTTTTACACTCTATTTTTAAAATGCATTTTCATTTCATCGTATTTGCATGTTGTAGAAAAATTGTCTACAGGGAAATTTGTGTGAAAAAAAGGCAGTTACTAACTGTATTCCGTAATAAATTATAGATATTACCAAGGTATGAAAATAATAAGCGCTCTGAATATAAATGTCAATTTTAGGTTTCGCAAGTGATTTCATATATAACAGCTCTACGGACTTACTTGAAATTCAACACATTAACCTGTTAACTGGGAAATATTTTGTCATACAAGGAAGACATCTTCAATGGGCATCATGGCCTTTTTCCTGATGGAAATTATGGGAAGAGTTGGCATTGCTGACAAACAAATGAAAGCTTACAAAATTGCGTCAAGGTATATCTTATTGCGAAATAACTATTACAATTTATTAAATTAATTATTCGTATGTTGAAAACATTCCATTTAAAACTAAATTATATATATATATATATATATATATATTAAATAAATGAAATTAATACAATAAGGACGATTTTCTTTTAGTACTTAAGGTGAGATTATATTATTTCTCTTTGAAAAAAAAGAAAAGTTCAAATTGTGAAACGACTTGGAATGAAAGTTTACTCTGCGGATAGCAGGTTAATTCCTTCTTATGTAATTGCTTGTTTCCGGTGAACGTATGAATTTGCCAAGTTTCCTAGAAAATCGAATCTGGGATGAAATGTTGGTATGTCAAAGAGAGCTTTAAGGATATTCTTCAATTTTGTTACATAACATCTTTTTAGATGTGTTTAGGCATGTATTACTTGGTTATTTTAAGGAAATATATCGGCATCTTGATTAGCTAGGTCAGTTTTAGATATCGAAAATTGCTGCTAAAAATGCTCGCCAGTTTTTTTTTTTTTACTCTCTGTTATATGTCTTTACGACGTATGCATTACTATAGTATTACATTGATTCTAAGGCTTCTGATTGGTTAGGACAGTTTTATGTCTTCTGAGCACACTATCTCTGAAAAAGAGTTTATAATATTTAAAATAGTAGTAAAAGGAAGTCGTATATTTGTTACACAGTCGGTTTTTAATTATGTAGGCATATTAAATTACTCAAAACATTTCTAAATGAATATAAAATATTATAATTTGGTTAAGGCTTAGAAAAAAAAAGTTGAGTAAGTTTGGATATAACAAAAATATTGTTATAAGCTATCGAGACACCATACATGCAAATAAAGAATATACATGTAGAGAAAACTGAGATTAAATTTCTAAATTTCATTGAAAATAACATTATAGAATTTTTAATTGCAACTAAAAGACGTTCAAATTTATGATACATTTTTTTGAATTATTTTTCGTAAAGTTACGTTAAAGATTGATAATCTAAATAATATTTTTTTTTTTTTTTTTTTTTTTTTTTTTTAAGGATTAATGTATGTATTTAGAAAAATATAGATATATATATTTTTTAAATAATAAATACTATTTACATTAAGCCCCCCGTATTGTGCAAGGAGGCTAAACTTACCTGAGAAAACTGTTACAAACCAGTAAATTAACGCATTCCAGTATTCTTAAACCAAACCTTTTTTAAGAAAACAAATGTATAACAAAGAAATATTTAAAAATCTGTTTGAAATTTTAAAAAGAATAATTTTGTACGCAAGAACACCATTATGGTAGATATCAACGAAATATATTATTTTAAGTTAAGATTGATCAAAGTAGAATTTAAAACAAGAGATTGTTACCTTCATAATAAAAAATTAAAGACGTAAATTTCTGAAGTACTAAAAACATAAATTATGAAATTAATTAATATATTTTAGTTTAATCTAAAATTGAAGTAAAACAGATTAAATTGAAGCATTATGCTGCAGTTCTAGGTCCACTAAAACTTGAAACATTAGAAATATTTCAATACGCAGATCAGAATTTTGCATTCAGAAATATCAGAAATAATTTTGTTAAACATGCATTTTAATAATTATTTTTATTTTTATTTATTTTCCTTTCCTTTTTTTTTATTTCTTTTCTTTTCTTTTTGTTATTTTTTTTAACTCTTGACATACAGAAGAACGGTGAGGTATGTAGAATTGTCGGATAAAATGAAATACCATTATATCGCATCTGTACCGGACTGCAGCATGTTGGAAGCCTCTCAGTCGTCTTCGTCGGGCCTCAAATATGAACGGTAGTTCTCCTTGTGTCAGAGAGAAATACAGTTTTTGTGTCATATAGCTTCCTTAGTTTATCAAGGTTCAGACATTTTTGTAAGTAAGTATTATGAATTCTGTTATCTATTTACGAAGCAGTAAAATGAATGAAAACCTAGTGTAATTTTCTATGAGGTAGTTCAGTAAATTAGTAGTTTGATTCCTATGATCTTATTTCTACCAACATGCACTGTTAAACATTTCTGTAAATTTAATGTAAATATTTAGCCAGAGTCTCTGTAAATTTACAGTAATTCTTAGTTAAAAGTGAATGATCGAGATTCTCAATATTTATTCTGTATTTTTACCTAATTTTATTGTTTAATTTTTTATTTAAAATTTAAAATGACTGTTTCTACTTTAGATAAAGCATTCCAAGTCAGAAATATTTTGTCACCAATAATTAATTAAATTAATATTAGTTATTAAAATGAATGTATAAAATATGTTTTTAACATCTCCGTTTATTTTTCTCTGTAATTTTACGTGAGACTTAAGAAAATAGATTACACTGAGTTTTCTGTTGAATTTTTTTAAAATGTGTGGTTGATATTGGTTTATTCACTAAGAGGTGATTCGGGTAATATGGAATACGAAATATTCCATATTATTTGCTATTTTCGTGTACATAGAATATTGGTAATTTTTTCAATACAGTTTATTTTCAATAATGTATTTAAAATACAATTTTTATATTTCAGTTTTTCGTAGTTTGTAAAAATACTGCCCTATTCCATATTATCCTTTAAGGAAATGTGTATTATGTATTTACCTTTATAATTATTCCATATAACCTGAAAATAAGTTTTTTCTTAGCCAAAAAATTGTGCATGTAAACTCTATTTTTTGTAACCTATCAAAATGCATTAACAACCCGTAAAAGTTTGCAATAATCGAATCCGCAATGATCGAGAATACTTCTATTTGTTATCGTGAGTTCAAATAGAAATAATAATCGATAGTAAACTACTTTTCTTTATGAATTTCAAAATTAGAACATATTCGACATATTGTAAATAATTATTTTAAAACACTGATAGAAGAAAACAACGGAAAAAAAATGTAGAATAATGCATAATTTAAAATAATAGTTCTAGAAATAAAACAAAAAAAAAAAGTATACATAACTTTGAAAACTGAAAAATATGATACGTCTGCTTTATGACTCTTCAGCACGTAAGACCATTTCCCGAAATGTGAGGTGATTTCTTTCCAGTAGACATATTTCATGACTATCAAATTTAAAGTAGGAAAATGCAGAAAGAAAATGCATTAAAAAAAAGTTATAACAAATAACCTTCATATGAAAAACTTCTTTACGAAGTTTGCAAGAAATTTTGGATAAATAAAATCAATATAAATTATAATTCCAGGATTATCAGCAATCACTCTTTGTAACTTTTTATATAAAGCAATTTTTATATTATTCTTTTGAAATTATGTTATAGAAAAAATTAATGAAGATTACTATAAAAGAAAAAAAATATATTATTCCAAATAATCATTGATGATAAAACTGTATATATATATATATATTAATTGTTAAAAAAATAAATAAAAGTAAATAAATACATAAAACTATTTTATGATCTCCTACTAATTTTATTATTATTATTATTATTATTATTATTATTATTATCATCATTATTATTATTATTATCATTATTAATATTATCATTATTATTATTATTTTTCTATGTTATTAACCCTTTTACGACCCTAACACTCTAAAGCACTCTAAACAATGTTGCCGATTTTAGGGTCTCTTTTATTCAATTACCACCAATAATTTTGAGGAGTGATATTTGATATACATAATGGACGAATAAATGTCGAACAGATTAGCCAACCTTTAGGGTTAAACTTTTGTGGTGGTGGATATTGAAAATAAAATTTCCCTAAATTTGGTAGCTCTAACCAGAAGAGTGAAAATAAAAAGGACCGGCAAAGAGTTAATAATTATATAATGAATTTAAAAAACTGTATTTTCATTCCTACGACTGCATGGTTATGATTTCGATTCAAGACGGAAACAGCAACATTTATTTATATATATATATATATACATGTGTGTGTGTGTGTAATTCCCCCCCCCCCCCAAAAAAAAAAAAAAAAAAAAAAAAAAAAAAAAAACTAATTATTATTGCAAATATAATTTTTAAAAATTTTGTCATAAAAAAGGATTTTAAAAAAAAAAAAAAAAAAAAAAGAAAGAAAGAAAAGAAAATAAATCTTAGAATTAAAGTTTAATCGATAACAAACAAAGAAGACATTATTTTATACAAAATGGGATATGTGCCATTGCTTGGGGATACGTTTTGATTTTACCTCATTAATCAAATTATTAATAATAGATTTTTCTTATTTTGAGTGCAAATAAATCTTCAAGAAGACGTCATAAATCTTACATACGATATCGGTTGTTAATAAGTATTGATATTCCAACTTTCAGAATTTATCTTAATGAATAATACTTTCATTTAATCGAGAAACCGATTAGTTTTCATTTTCACTAAGAGGGGAAAAAAAAAAAAATATATATATATATATATATATATATATATATATATATATATATATATATATATATATATATGTATGTATGTATATTTTACAGAAGAATAATAAATTATCCTTTTAATTGTATAGAGTCATTGTATTCTTATTTAATAAAAGATAATTAGCAACCCGTTTTATTTAAAGGAAATTCTCAACGGATATTTGAATATTTATCGAAAACAGAATTTTTAATTATTCTAAATTATAATACTGATTGAAAGGTAATATATTTAAAAAAATATTTCATGCTTCAGTTAATAACGTGTTACTAATAAGACAACATTACGTTTTTTGATAAAATAAAATAATAATAATAATAATAATAACATAACAATAATAATAATAATAATAAATACATTTTCAAATTATAATTATATCAGATATATCAAATATCATGCAGATGATATTATACTATTTTATTTATTACCATTATTATTATTTTTATTATATTATATTATATATATATATATATCAATATAAAGTACATAAAACATTATTTTATCTAATTCATCTTCAAACAGTTAAATATTTTTTACTTTATTTTTAATAATAATAATAATAATTATAAATAGATTTTCAAATTATAGTTATATGAGATATATCAAATATCATGCAGATGAAATTTATTATTTATTACCATTATTATTATTATTTTTATTCTAATTATTATTAAAAATAAAGTAAAAAATATTTAACTGTTTGAAGATGAAGTAGATAAAAGAATGTTTTATGTATTTTATATTATTATTATTATATATATATATATCTGTACTGATAAGTATAAAGGATTTAAGTCCAAAAATGTCGATTTTGAGTTAAGTTTATAGTCAGACTCAGAAAAAAATTCTCTATAAATTGGTATAAAGGATTTAAATCCATGTCATTTAGTCTTTGAGAAAATCCATTGGTAAAAAAAGATTCAAGTTAGAAATTTAGCATTAATCTTTAGTATAAAATATTTAATTCAACTTTTTCCCTTTATTAAATGAAGATTGACAATCACTGAATGGTATAAAGGGTATAAATCAACCTAATCCCATTTTCCTAATCAATTCTTCTGATTAGTTTTTAGTTTGTTTAACTTTATTCTTCGTCTCCTGAAAAATCAAGAATATGGACTTAAATCCTTTATACTTATCAGTACAGATATATATATATATTACAATGTTTATATTATTCATTATAAAAATGTTTGAAATGTTTTTAGATCGAAACCCCTTTTCTTTAAAACTAAATTAATTTTTATTTGTGTTTGACATTTTTTTTTTTTTTTTAATTCAAAGGTTATATTTTTAGTTTATGAAATAATTCGTATCGATAGGTTAAATAAACTTGATTAAAAAATTATCTAAACGTTAAAATGGACCTTTAAGGTTTATGTGTTGTGAAAAAAATTTGAATTGTCAATGGATTTCTTTTTGGTAAAACTCTTTATAGGGTTCGCACGGACCCGCCTTTTGTGAAGGTTCTTGCTGCTACATGTTTTATATAATACAATTCTATTAAAAATTGTTAACGTAATTTACTATTAAATTTCCTATAAAAAGGTAGTGGTTGCGATGAATAAGGACTGTACGACCCCTGTTTCAACGATTTTAAGAATGAAAGTAATGAAATAAAAATATATTAAATTTTTCAAAATATTTTCAATATTAATAAACAACGGTATATATATATATACATATTCCCGGTGTCCCATAAGTCTGTAGGAATTATAAAAATTCATAAAAATTAAAGAAACTGGTAGAATTGAATGCGGTATGCGAAAAAATCTTTCTCGTGAAGGGGATTTTTTTCTTTTTCAAGAAATAGAAAATAGTTAAGTTTTTCTTCGATAGAGGGCACTGCACAGAGGCTTAACGAGAAATATGTAAATCAGAGTCCTATAAGCTGCTACGTTTTACGATTCACACAACTTATTTTTTATTTTGCTTCCTACTTGTACATGTATGAAGTTTTAATTCCGATTATTATTTCGTATATAAAACGTTATTCGTGAAGATGCTTTCCTTCAGACAAAAACTGCTGTTAGCGGTGTTGTCATTCGTTTGCAAGCTGTAATTTGTAGTGAAGTTGGACAAATAGGATAGAAATCATATATTTGTAAATATTTGCATACAAATAAATATGGTTGTGCGATTTGCTTCTTGCACCTCCCTCTGTCATCGAAAATTTTAACTATAATTTCTTTCTTTATCCCCACCCCCACCCACCTCAAACATTTGTCCTCCTTCACGACAACGACTTTTTCGAAAACTGAACTCAATTCTACAAATTCTTACAACTTCTATGATTTTTTTTTTAAATGTTTGCAGACTTATGGGACACCCACTATTTCCGAAGTGTCCTCTCCGAAGTGTTTCCTATCACCGATACTTAAAAATTTACATACTTTATAACAACTATCTGGAAAAAAAATATATATATATATATATTTTTAACTATTAAAAATTATAGCTCAGCTCAACACAGAACAAATGTTGCAGATTAAGCAATTAAGCTGCAATCATATCTTTCGTGGTAAGATTCGCCCTTTTGATGTTGTTTGGAACTAAAAGAGTAGTAGAAAAATGGTAAAACCTAGCGCATCAAAATATAGGTTACACAGGTATCAAAGATTTCTGGGTTTTTTGCCATCTGTATTTTCTTGAAAAAATATTTCTGTTCTACAAAAAAAAAAAAAAAAAAAAAACTGTAAAAATATAATAAACATTTCTGTATAGAAGTACTGGTGGCAGGAAAAGTGAAACTCTTTCCTCCAGGGTTACAGCTAAAACGAAACCAACATTTTTTTTTTTTTTTTTTTTTTTTTTTTTTTTGGTTGAACTAAATTTTTTTGGATCTAAATTGGCCTACACTTTTATGGTACAACGTAAAATTTTATTTTTAATAGTGTAAAACAGCGATTTGCAGCGTGTGGGACACGATCCCTCAATAGGATTGCTGAGCTCGTCTCAAAATGAATGATATCACGAATAAACAAATTCAAGTTTTTAGCGTTTTATTTTTAGCATTCATGTCTTCAAGGTGTCTTTTCGTACTAAATCAATGATGCTCTACAACATTGTAATTATATTTTCTCCATTTCTCGTACTGTTTTCGGGATAGGAACATTAGTTCTGCCACTTTTCACCAGATGCCATTATAAGCGGTGGTATATATCAGCGTTAACAAATTTGCTATATATAGAAATCATTTTTATGGCTGTAGCAGCAGCTGTTAAGCAATTAAAAGATTAGAAATAGACTTTCGTCGGCACACTGTATAAAAAATACTTGTTTAATAATAGCTTATAATAATGTATTTCGATGATTAAACTCGTTCTGGAAAAATTTGCTTTTTTATTCAATAGGGGCATAATAATAATAATAATATCTATCCAATAATTTAAACTCATCCCGTTGAGTTTCTTGTAGTGCAATAACGTTAACATGTATTTAAAAGAAATGCCGCATAAATATCCGGAAAATATAAACTACAAATAATCCGAAACTACAAATAATATATATTCCACAAACGATACAGTTTAATTTTATAATTAATTCATTTCGTACCAAATTACAAATCACTCTTTAGTTTTTCTGATCTTCTCGTGCTATACAGTCAAAGGAACAAACGGACAGACATCAAGGAAATTTTAATCTCAATAGGGCTGCTTAATTATGTGTCGGCAATTATATAGGGACCACAGCGCAGTCCTATATTTTTACATGCATTTTATTATTACGCAATCATTTTAATCAATCAGTATACTGAAGAAGTCTCTGCCTTCAAAGTATCAAGACGTCTGTTAGATGCTCCTGATGGCTGGCTAATCTACTAGGGACAGGGGTGAGTACCGGTTACGTACTATGTAGCGTTAGGCGCGTGAATGTTCTGGCTCTCTGCTGATATCTCATTTATGTTTCTGGCCCCACTGGTTTTAAAGTTATGAGTATTTTAGTAATGCAATGTATTTTCATTATGTTTTTCCCTCTACAGAATTTCTGTAGGGACTTCATTTCTATAAATATGTTAATAATCAAATACTAAACATGTTAATTATGCCTATTATACTTTAATTAAACCATCTGTGTCTAAAATTCAATTCATTAATTACCTAGTATACTTAAATTGCAATTTATAATCTTCTTAATTATGTTTTCCATTAATAATATTCCCTTTGTTTATCCCTTTCTCAATTTTAGTAATGTATTTGTTTTAATTATTTTTCCCTCTCGGATTCTAAGAAGGGATCTTTTCATAATTTGAACCAAAACCTATCGGCTGTTGCCACTGATAATATAGTGAATGTTTTTCGGGTTTTCTTTGATTGGTTAGTCCTTAACGATTTCGCGGGCATGGCTTTTTATGGGTAATCTGTTGCCATGCAGGGTTTTCAAATAACATAGGGATGTTCGCTGAATTATGGTGGCCAGCCGTTACATTTATGATTGCATCAACATTGTAAATTTTTCTAATAATTATTAATAATAAAGTGTTAATTTGTGTACCAGTGGGGCTCCATAGTATCTTTGTTTAGTTCTATCCCTGATTCATCCTGGGTCGGGTTTGTTTTGCATCTACCAGTAATTAATTGAGATTTTTCCTATCCTAGTTTGTGCGTAAAATTTTTACTTTTTTTTTTTTTTTTTTTAAATTAAAGTTTTTTTTTTTTTTTAAGTCTCTGCCCCTGTAGTGACGGGGCTCCATAGCACCCCTATTTTATCTTCACCCCGTAGAGCTCTGGGTCGAGTCTGTTTTGTTCTTATATCAACCAATTGAGATTTTTCCTGTGTATGTATATGTTATTGTTTTTTCTTTTTAGATAACTAAAGCTAATAGTGTAAACTTATTGTTTTTTGTAACCCCATTTATCCTTAAGAGGTCTTAACCTTAGCCCTGTAGGCTTGGGGTTGAGCATTTTTTGCACTTTTCTCAATCAATTGAGCTATGTCCGATCTATGTTACTTTTAATTTTATCTTTTATTTTTCCACTGATAATGGTTTAAGTGCATTTACTTTTGTTTTATGGAGCCCCTTGGCACCTTAAGGTATCTCAACTCTGTTAAGCCATGGGTTGGTTTAGTTTTATATCATTTATCGAACAATTGCGATCTTTCCTACGTGTGTGTGTTTTTTTTTTGGAGTTTTGACTTAATTATACTATTTTCCGCATAATGAGGGAACCGTTCGCCAGAATTGCAATTGTCATACACCGTTGGAAAGGTCTCCTCTAGCCCCACCTCTTAGGCTACCCCTCCTTGCTTTCCGCATGAGGGCGCTCGCGTATTACCCTTAAAACCGTAATTTTTTTAATTACTCATTTCAGACTCGCGGTTTTTGTTACCTTTTATTTATTTTTCTTAAACTTACTTAACCAACCTGCGCTTTTCCCAAATTAAGGCTTTTTGGCGCCTGTGGAACCAATTTACAGTTATGGTTTCATCAAATTTCAATCTAAAGCTCACCCAAATTAACGTAATAACTATTTCAATAGCCCAAGGTCTTGGTTTTCACTAATTACACAAGTCCTTTTTCCCCTTTTACTTAACCAATTATTTGGCGCCAATTTTTTTTTTTTTTTTTTCTAACTTTCAAAATTTTACAGTTTTTTGTTAATTTCTCAGCTTCTATTCATCCGATTTACACTTTCTTTATATCGTTGAATAGGTCTTTGCACGCCCCACCCTCTAGGCTTACCACCATTTCTCCCCGCTAGAGGGCGCAATCCCTATTCCCTAAAAACCGTAACTTTTTATCTACCTATTTCAGAATCGCGGTTCTAGTTACCTTTTATTTATTTTTCTCAAAATTAATTATCCAACCAGCGCTTTTCTTGGGTTAAGGCTTTTTGGCGCCTGTGGAACCAATTTACAGTATTGGTTTCTTCAAATTTCAATCTAAAGCTCGCCCAAATTAACATAATAAATATTTCTGTAGCCTAAAGTCTTGGTTTACACTAATCGCAAAAGACCTTTTCCCCTTTTCGTTTAACCAATTATTTGGCGCCAAATTTTACTAAACTTTCTAAATTTTTCAGTTTTTCGTTAATTTCTCAGCTTCTATCCATCCGATTTACACTATCTTTATATCGTTGCATAGGTCTTTGCACGCCCCACCCTCTAGGCGTACCACCATTTCTCCCCGCTAGAGGGCGCAATCCCTATTCCCCAAAATCCGTAAATTTTCAACTTCTCTTTTCAGACTCGCGGTTTTTGTTACCTTTTGTTTATTTTTCTCAAACTAAGATATCCAACCTGCGCTTTTCTTAAGTTAACGCATTTTGGCGCCTGTGGAACCAATTTACAGTTATGTTTTCTTCAAATTTCAATCTAAAGCTCACCCAAATTAACGTAATAAATTTTTCTGTAGCCCAAGGACTTGGTTTTCACTAATTACACTAGACCTTTTTCCCTTTTTACTTAACCAATTATTTGGCGCCAATTCTTCCTAACTTTCAAAATTTTTCAGTTTTTTGTTCATTTCTCAGCTTCTTTCCATCCGATTTACACTTTCTTTATATCGTTGAATAGGTCTTTGCACGCCCCACCCTCAAGGCTTACCACCATTTCTCCCCGCTAGAGGGTGCAATCCCTATTCTCTAAAAACCGTTTTTTGACGCCCCCTCCTTTTTTTTTTTTTTTTTTTTTTTTTCCTTCATTACCTTTTGTTCAGTTTTCTCAAACTAAGTAATCCAGCCTGCGCTTTTCTTGAGTTGAGGCTTTCTGGCGCCTGTGGAACCAATTTACAGTTATGGTTTCTTCAAATTCCAATCTAGAGCTCACCCTAATTAACGTAATTATTTAATAATAACGTAATAACTTCATTCTTAAAATTAATTTTTTTTTTTTCTTTTCTCCTCCTTCCCAGGGTTCTTAAAATTTATATTAATATTAATTTTTTCTTTTCTTTCTTTTTTTTTTTTTTTTTTTTTTGAGCCGGGACTTTCTGCGTCTGGCGCGCGTATGCGTGGCCGGGAACCCCCCCCCCCCCGCAGTTTATTTTGAAAAGTTAAACTTATTAATTATATATAAAGCTAATTTCTCTCTAAAAACGTAATCCTTAGCCAGCTAAGGAATCTTTAAAAACAAAAGCTTTTTTCAAAGCTAAAGCCAAATAAAACAACATAAATGGCAGAATCAGAAGACGAGTCAAAGACTGACTTAGAGATCTCAGAGGCCCTGGATCTCTACGACTACGAACCAGAAACATCATCAGACGAATCCATCATCTTAGCTAAATCAGGGACTTCTACCAGGTCTCAAACTAAGCGGAATAAAAAATCCAAATCAAAAATTTCTACGATGAACAGCCAACAATTCTTGAAATCCAGCAGTACCCCTTCAAAGGACTATAACCCAAAGGAAGATTTCAAGACCTTCAAATCCATTTTCGCGGTCTCTAAGGCCGCAATGGACATAATAGAGATCAATAGGGCAAAGGGACATAGGGCCCCTCTCGCCCTCCTATACAAAGCCTTTCAACGTATACGAGCTATACACAAGAGAGCTAGACAAAAAGACTGCACAAATCAACCAGAAACAGCAGAAGCATCAACAGTCACTACACCACAACAAACAGACACAGCAACATCGACAGAACAACAAGAAACAATCATCCTACCTCCACAGAAAGCAGACGTTGCTACCTCAACAGATCCTAATGACTCAGTTACAGAATCCCAACACAGACCAAACCAAGAGCTCACCCTAAAAGAGCACCATCGCCGCGTGGAAACACAACTTAACACCATCGCGACACAACAAGAAGAAATACTTAGAAGAATAACAACACACGCCCGCCCTCAAGTAAAAGACCTACCCACAGCCTCCACCTCTCAGACTCAACCAGAAAAAGAAACCTCCACAGCAAACCAATTAACAACCAACGGACATCCAACACCCACCACAACAGCAGAATTCCCATCACTGGAAGAAGCCAGCAAGACGAAAAACCGACGCAACTCCCCAATCAATCCACCTCCAAAACCAACCCAAAATGAAAGCCACATCAGAGCCACCAACGCCTACTATAAAACCCTCTGCACAATTTACATCACGTCCAAAGACTCAAAGCTAAGCGGCACGGAAATCCTCCGACTGATGAGAAATTCAAGAGTAAACACAGCGGCGAGAATATCAAAGTACAACACCTTCCGTCGCTCCATAGACATTATCTGCAACACTAGAGGCGACGCACAAACACTGATCCAAGATTACACAAACAGCACAGACCTCACTTCCACACTAATCTTCAAGACAAACCCCAGCCCCCAACAACGCCTCATAATCATGGGCGTTCCTGAAGAACTCTCCAAGGACCACATCATGACAGGACTCTATGAACAGGGTCTTCTCAATGACTTATCTGCAACAGCAATAAAACATATAAGACAGTTCCCCTCCAAGGCACAGAGTTTCACCAACCACATCTTACAAGCACCGCTCCCAATAGCAGAATCAATAATAAAAGCAAAATTTCTCCAACTAGGTCTCATGCGCTGTACAATAAAACCTCACACCCAGGCAATGAGATGCTCAAAGTGCCAAAGTTTCGAGCACTCGCAGGCCCACTGCGACCAAGATATCCATTGTTCTCACTGTGCTCAAAACCATAAAAACGATAAGTGCAATGAAAAGCCCAGTTGCATAAACTGTGCAAGAATAAACCTCCAAAATGCGAAAAAAGGCATTCGCCCCATAGACAATAACCACCCAGCTTACTCTCCCACCTGTCCGGTTCGAATGGAAGCCTACAGTAAATGCAGGGAAGCTCTCGATAAAAAATACGTAGCAAAAGATGAAAAGGCACAGCAACCACACCGTCCGCAGCAGCAGGAAAACTCCAGTCAGGAGAATCAAAGCTCCTCTGACCACAACCGCAGGCAACAAAGGAGTAACCAGCCCAATAGCCATCAAGCCCCTGCAAGTCCCCACCCATGGCTGTTCAACCCATTCACACACTTTATGGCTCACCCAAGTGGACTCCCACAAGGCCAATTCACCAATCTCAACGGCAATCAGCACAACTTCAACGGCGTAGACACCAGCTACAGGTCACGAACAAGGAACTTCTACTTTGAGGGAAATCAGAGGTTCCTTTCACCATCTGGACCCTTTGGCTGCATACAAGACGCTCAAGGAGTACAGGGGTAACTCGTTCTCTCTTCTCTTTCCCCTCCTGTCCCCGCCCCCTCCCTCTGCTTCCCCCTTTTCTTTTTTTTTTTTTTTTTTTTTTTTTTCTCCCCTAGATGGGGAAGTCTAGGAAGAAAAAGAAAATACCATCGGCTCTCTCCTCTCTCTCCCAAGAGGCAACATCCTCCTCAACACCAAAAGTCAGCTTCAATAACCTAAATTTCCTACAGATCAACCTCAACAGGTGCATGGCAGCGAACTCAACGGCCCGGGAATTCATGGAAGAAAAGTCCATAGACATCGGGCTGTTGCAGGATGCTTACTGCACTGTGGGGGGTGATCTGTTCGGCTTTCCGTCTGCCTGGTCAAGTTTCAGTTCCAAAAACAACACTGCCCACATAGTCATAGCGACACAAACCCTTAACTACACACACGTTTTCACTGGGGAAAATTGTGTATTCATCTCACTTACCACTAGGGAAGGTGAACTGCTACTTGGAAGCGCTTATGCCGCCCCGTCTGCAGACTTCGAGGCCTGTCTGCTGGAGTGGCAACACCTAATAACACACAGGTCATTATTCATTTGCTGCTGCGACCTCAATGCCAATTCCCCGTTGTGGTGCTCACCTAACGAGGATCGCAGAGGTCGCGAACTAATAGAATTTATAGCCTCCAATAACCTATGCTTGGCCAACATTGACAACTCTGCTCCCACCTTTAATAAAAACGATGCACAGGGCTGGCCTGACTTTACTCTCTGCAACCCTAAGGCGTTCGCAAGAATAAACGACTGGTCAGTTCTGGACATACACAACAACACAGATCATAATTACATCACATTCTCAACAAGCACCATACCCTCAATATCACACTCTAAACGCTTCGCCACTAAGCATGGCAATTTCAAAAAATTCAATAGCCTAATTCAAAAGGAATCATCGAAACTTATCTCGGAGCTAAATACAATCACTAACGAGGCCCAGTTAGAAACATACACTCAAAACCTCATAGCCACAATCCACACTGCAGCAACCTCAGCATTCAGACTGAAGAAGTCGGGACGGCAGTTCGCCTACACCTTCTGGACCCCCCAGCTACGTTCCATGCGTAATCGACTCACAGCTCTTAAAAGACAATTAAAATATATCGATCCATCCCTAATCCCACAGCAAAAACAAGCAATCAAACTTCATTCGGCCCTTTTCAAAAAACACATAAACACAGCTAAACGCAACGCATGGAAACACTTTTGCTCATCACAGACCAAGATTTTCGGAACAGCGCAAAAATTCTACAGTAACAAATTCTTTACACCAACAGAACTGAAACTGGAGCGCCCTCCGGCGCTCTCTTCCAAACGTAACAACCTGGAATACCTAACAAGCACACTCTTCCCAGAATCTCTCCTCACAAACTTTCAAGAGCCCGTCTTCTCGGCTCCCTTGGATGTCCCCTTCACGGAGGCCGAGATCAAAGCCACTCTATTCAGCTTCAATGTAAAGAAAGCTCCAGGTCCCGACAATTTAGACTTTAAAATTCTCCGCAATGTACACCTAACAATACCACACCTCCTACAAAAATGGTCAAACCTCTGTCTAAACTTTCACTACTTTCCAGAAATTCTCCGCAGAGGCGAAGTGGTGTATTTCCTGAAGCAAGGGAAACTCCCCTCTGAACCCTCATCCTACAGACCGATCTGCCTCCTACCAACGTTAGGAAAATTATTGGAAAAACTGACAGTAACACGCCTAAATTTCTACCTCGAATCAAACAACCTGCTCCACCCAAACCAATTCGGGTTCAGAGAGGGCAGATCGTGCGACGAAGCAATGCAAGCCATCAAGAGTTCCTGCGCCGTCAGCTGCAATGCCCAGAAATACACCACCATCGTCTCACTAGACATACAGGGAGCTTTCGACAACATAGAGTGGCCCCACATTCTACAAGCTCTCCAGGATCTTGGCTGCCCGAGGAATCTGGCGGGAGTTATCAGATCTTATCTCTCAAAACGAAAAATCCTAGTTAACTGGGGTGAAGGCTCCTCAGAACTCCCTCAATCTAAAGGCTGCCCGCAGGGCTCATGTCTTGGTCCATTACTATGGAACATAATCGCCAATAGCATCCTTCGAGAAATGAGCTCGGCGGGCTTCGAGATTTTCGCGTATGCTGATGACTTCTCCCTGATTCTCTCTGGCCGCATAAGGAAAGATTTGGAAGACCAGGCTCAGGTAGCCCTCTCCCTCTTTAGTGGTCTATTACAAGACCTTAATCTCAAATTATCCCCCTCAAAAACAAAAGCACTCACATTAGCCTTTCCAAAAGCCCTCAGCAATAGAAGATATCCCAAGATGCGGATCGATGGCATCAGCGTCAACCACGTGGAACAACTCAAAATTCTAGGAGTCACTTTTGATCGACGCCTCAACTGGTTGCCCCATGTCAAAGACTTAAAAATCAAAACGCAAAAAATATACCATAACTCCTTAAAAATGGTTGGCAAGAGGTGGGGTATTTCCACCTTCCACCTCAAAACATGGTACCTCACAATAATTGACAAAATTCTCACGTATGGGGCATCCATCTGGGGCGGCCATCTAAGATCTGATGCAATAACCCAACTAAACTCAGCCCAACGTCCGTTCCTCTTACAAATAGCAAGAGGCTATAAAACCATTTCGACTGATGCCATCACCGTCATCACAGGGATTCCCCATGCCCACCTGCAGGTATCACAAATCAACATAAAATCCAGAATTCTCCAATTTAAAGACCCAGAACTTAGCTCAACCATTTTTCCAAACACCCCAATCCAGCATCTTACCTGCAGCTGGGCCCTCCACCCCGGTAAGGATGTTGCTCCTCTCATTACAAACTGCTCTAAAAATAGCTTCTCCCCGTCTGTCCCTGTGGCGGTCTACACGGATGGTTCTAAGACGGATGCTGGAGTGGCTGCAGCTTTCTGCGTCCTAGCTTCAGGCGTCGTGACCCATCAGTGGGCGGGCAGACTCGAAGACTACAACTCTGTTTTCCAAGCGGAATTATATGCAATACAAAAAGGCATTAACTGGATCGCAGAGGCAAAACATCAAGATATAAGCATTTTCAGCGATAGTCTCTCAGGTCTGCTCGCCATAGCTCGACACAGGAGCAGACACCCTCAAGTAATAGAAATAAAAAACTCCCTTAGCACCCTAAACTGTAACTGCTCCCTGGCTCACGTTTCAGCCCACAGGGGCGTAGCCGGCAATGAAATAGCTGATTCTCTTGCAAAGGCCGCAACAGAGTCGGAAGTCATAGACGTCTCTCTCCCAGCCTCCCCCTCCTTTGTCAAAAGGAAAATTAAAAATCTGACCATGCAAAAATGGCAAGACCTATGGTCTACCTCCGAAAAAGGTATGCATACCTATAATCTTATCCCAAATGTTAGCACAAACACCTGGACCTTAACACCACCCATCTCAGCCTTTTTAAGTGGCCATGGCCCTTTCCCCTCCTACTTAAATAGATTTCATTGCCGGCGCTCATCCCTGTGTCCATGTGGAGAGGAGGGAACGCCGGATCACTACTATTTCTCATGCCCCCTTACAGAAGTTTTCCATCTTAGAAACCCAACCCCTAGGCCAATAAACTGGCTTTCAAACATCCTAACCAATAAAATCCTAATCCATAAACTCAATAGCATCTACTCCCTCTTAATGGATATATCCAATCGAACAGATTAAAAGTCTCCCAAGTAACTCTTCTAATAATAACGACCAACTAATCATGGTCCCAAAATTAACTTAAATAAATTAAATAATTAACTTAAATAAATTAAATAATTCTCTCTATCTATCCATTTCATTAAATTTTTATTTTATTTCCCTTTTTTTTTTTCCCCACTCTCCAAGTTGTCTAATGTGCTTCTCGGTACCCAGCAAAACGCTAACTTTCCCCACTACCCCATTACCCTCTTGTAGCGTCAGAAGTGCAGCAAAGGTCAACCTGAAGCCAAATAATGCAGCAAAAATAAATTCACCCCTGCAAACAAGCAACTATGATGCCTTCGGAAGAAAAGTCAAAAGATCAATCGCCCATTGTCGCGGGTAGGATCTAAGCCTGGCGATGAATTCTGTATTTTTTTTTTTTTTTTTTTTTTCTTTCGTTTTTCAATAAACGTCTCGGGACAGCCCACGTGGACTTCGGTCCTAGCATAGCTCAACACCGCTCTTCGAGCGGTGAGCCGGGGCTGCTCCCCTGTTCAATCAATCAGTATACTTTTACATATTGTTTTAACTTTAAAATCTTGACTAAAAAAGTATAAAAAAGTCATTTAATCCATACAGTAAACTTGCATTTTTAAAACTGTTTTAAATATACAGCGTGTGAAATTAAATTGTTAGATTTATATATATATATGGGAGGGGGGGGGGCTTTATCTATTTTCTCAAAAATAAATAAATAAGTAAATAACAAAAATAATATAATAATAATAAAAATAATTTATTTATTAATTTAAAAAATAGGAATTGCTGAGCGTAATGGCTTTAAAGTACAGCGATGTAAAGAACATTTAATTACACACGTTTTTTCCGCTACCAATTTAGTCGCGAGTGTAATTAGGAAGAAAAGTAAAAATACTTTTAATCCTACTGTATCATAAAAAAACTACAAATGACTTGTAACTTTAACACATGATCGCACTTACTATCTACAATATATGTATGTCTTTTTGTGGGACTCGCATGTCTATCACACACATTCACAAAAAATTCTGAAATAATTTTTGGCTTACAGAATGATTGAAACGGTATCGTTATTATTATTATTTTTTTTTCCCTGAGAAATTTACAACCAAAAGTCTGGTTTTATTAATATAGATATGTAAAAAAATAAATATTATGCATTTTTTAAACATTATATTTAGCATTACATATTTTCCCCTCCACTGATATTAATTTAACAAAAGAAGAAAAAGTGCAGAAAATTAAGAGTAAGATATATTATATAAAAGGTGAACTATTATTTTTTAATTAAATAATTTTACGCTTGAATTTATAATAAATGTTTGTAAATAAGATTGAATAAATGTTTTTAAGCGAGGACTTTTTGAGGTTTTTTGATTATGATTGTATTCTTTTCATTATTACATTTTCATTTGATCGCAAATGCTGTTAGATTGGAATTACTTTTATTAGTTAATTATGGTTTATTTAAAGTAGGCTATCCGAATTTTAATTTATTTATTTATACAGGAGTGCATACATTTCAATTTTGAAGAAAATAAACATTTTAAATGGCCATTGAGAAAGTCATTAAAGAACTTTTTTTTTTCAATTAAGTTTTTTTTTTTTTTTTTGAAACATTACATTTATTGTTACCAGTTAATTAAAGATAAAAAAAAATGTTTTTGGAATTTAATAATTATTGTTCGAATCATGATGCATTATTATTTTGAACCGAACATAATTTGTTGTTTTTACGCTTAAAATAAATAAATAAATAAAAGACTGAATGTGAAACATTGATTAAAGTAATTTTTTGTTAATTTTATCATTTATTAACCTCCTTGAGCTAAAAAATATTATTTGTTTTTACAAAACCATATTACTGTTATGAATGCTGTGGAATTAAAAAATAAATAAATAAAATCTCCTCCTTTTTTAAAAACAAAATTTTTATTGAAGTGATACCTTATTTGAAAAGTTGAAAATATAGCATCTATAATTAATCCGCATTAGCTTCAGCGGAAATTACACAGATAAAATTAGACGAATACTTTTTTCTAAGTTAATTTTTGTAGGTTAAGCACCTACAAAAAGTTATCTCTATTTTCTGCAAGAATCTTATTTTTTACCGATTAATCTATTCTCAAGTTCGTTATATTTGACATCCACAAGCCTAACTTGCTGGCGTATGAAAATCCAAATCCAACGATACTGCATCCCTGCCAGTTAATGCTCTCCATTAGCATTTGACTCATTGTGTATGCGATAACATTCATCGTGGGGAAATACATTATATCTAATCAATTACGTGTTTTTATGTACAAGACATTTCTGATAGATAACTTTGTAGAAACCCTTTATAATGCACCTTAAACTTTAATAATATGAAATCATTCCTGCACGACGTCAGGCAAGCTTATATGAACTGTTATAAAATAATAATAATAATAATAATAAACTTCTTTGACGATAAATACGGTCCATATTGTGTAAATGGGGGTAAGTAGAATGATTTACAAAAACTTTACTTACTGCATGAAGATCTTATGATCATAATGTCATTTGCTGTTAAAAATACGCATGGCTGGCTAGTTTCTTAATGTATGTAAATTCATTTGCTCCCAACAGGATCTTCTTTTTCTGTGATTAATGTAGTATTGTATACTCAAAAAAGACTGTTGAAATTTTAAAATTTTTGTTTCTCTTGATTTTATCTACATACGTTTCATACTTCTTCGGTTGTTTTAATCCTTTTATTCTTTATTCTACACATTCAATACATTTCTACATAACTCACAAATTCTTCTTTAAAATACACTTTTCCTTTTCTAGTTGTAAGTTTGACGTCGCGTCTTCTGGAAAAAGCTCTAGTTTTCTTTTCTTTTGTTTAGCTTTCGCTCTTTAACAAATCGAGCTTTTGAGGCTTCTCACAATTCTTTGTTTTGTTTTACTCAGGCACTGGTTTTAGGATTTAAACCGATTGACTGCACTAGGGACCTAGGCCTGTGGGAATTGCCATCCATGGGAGTCTTTCTAAGGTGCCATATTACGTATTTACACTGGTTTTAGAGGAAAACACGGAAAGTCCTGAACGGCTTGGCCAACAAGCACGACCAGGGACCGAACTCATCATCTCATGTCTACCAGCTTCGAGAACAGTCCTCTTAGGCCCTATACGGTCTAGGACCCCTTAGAAAGAGCCCCGAGGAGGGCATTTCCCCTCTACGTCTAGGAACCAAACACAGTCAATTGGTCTTTATGTCCTACAACCAACCAACCAACCTCTTAGCCAAGGGTAAGCCGCATTGCTCGAGTATTCTCACTACTAATTTGTTTTGTAGTGCATTCCAGTTTATTCTTTATTTAATAAATAGTGACTAGTGCAGTAATCATCTGATTTTCAAATACCTTTTGTAAAGCTAAAATTAGCGACTAAAAATTCCAATTAAAATAAGTGCTAATTGAAAGAATAATCAAGGTGTCGCAATCTTTGTATTATAGAAAATACAAGGAGAAGGCTTAAATTACTAGAAATTAAAATTATGTATTATAATATAGCGTGATATGTTTCAATTCATTACAAAATTTCGTACGAAATAAAGAGCTCTGTATGTTTTAGTTCAATAGCAGTGATTAGAGTAGCTTGAAAAAAAAAAGTAAAGAAGAAAAATAAAAAGATAAAAAATTTGGAATCACTAATAAAATTTAAAACTGTTTGACTACCATAAGTTTCCTTTTATACAGTTACGGCACATTACAAATTTTGGAAAATTAATTCAACGCTTCCAAACTGTCTGCTAAAATAATATCTATAGTTATTCAAAATGAGTGTTATTTTAATTTATTTTTTTAACTAGAACATTTCCTTCAATACAACTAAAGTACTCACCAATTTAGTCTCAAAATAGTTTTAAAGTACCAATATTGTTTGTATGTACCAGGTGATTTAGTTAAAAAGCTTATTTTATATAATTAAATATTCAGTTCATGTAATAGAATAATTTTTTGTTAAGTCAGAGGTATTTAAAAAAATAAATAAACAAACGAATAAAGGCAAATACCTTAATTTCATAGAGTGTAACATAAAACTATTCTCACATTTTTTCCACCACTATGAAAAATAATTCATTATTCTATTACAGTTTTAGTGTCTATACACATACAATCATCTTCCAATGATAAAATACACATATTTTAAATACATAATAAGAAAATATTACAGTACGATTAATTTCCGATTTCCAGTTTTCAATTAATTTACCTGTTTTGAAATGTCCTGATAAGATTTGATTACTTTAGAAAAATGACTGCTCCTGTTTTAAAATTTTGTGGGCACCGTTTCTCAAGAATATATGCTTGGAGAGTATATATATTAAGAATATATATATTATAAGAATATATATATTCAAGAATATATATATTATATTTAGTTTAACACATGTCGGCTAAATTGTATTTCAGCATATACTGTCTAGCAGGTGACGTGGATATGCTTTGACTTTATTCATTTGCCGCAAACTTATGCCTTAGCTTTTATAGTGTAAAACTGTAACATTTTAATTTTCGTGCATATCATTCCCATAAGTGGTGCAATTCCTTGCGATTCTCTAGATGGATACATCTCAGCAACTATGGGCAAAACAACACCAAGCGGTACATACAATATAAACGGATATATTGATTAAATTTCATGCATGTTAATTATTGACTTGCGCTATTACCATAATTAATGGCATACCGAAACTTTTGTGATGGAATACTAGTTATTATTTTAATAATAATAATCAGAACGCCCTGCCCTTTATAACACATTCAGAAGAAAAAATCATTAATTGTACACTAAAACACAAATAATTGTACTAAAAATGACTGAAAAAAATTATATATAAACAGGACTTAAAATCTGCTATAGAGTTTTATTTTACTCAATAATAAAAATATCTTTCCTTATTTCAAATCTATTACCCTTATCCCCTCTCTCAATACCCAATGCATATGATATGTGCGTATATTTGCATATTAACAAAAATTGAAGAATTTCACTGTATTTAAAAAAATATATATTAAATTGATACTAAAATTACAAAAATATTGTATGAAAAATAGAAGAAAATATATTCAATGAAACAGGAAAAGAAAATTCAATATATATCTATATATATATTATATATAAGCATATCTATAATATGTGTCGATGGGCAAAAGGGCTGCCGGAAATAGTGTCATGACATTCTAGCACATGGGACTATTTTTCAGGAATGGAATGGTATTTTAGTTCTCTGGAGGCGTTATATTATTATAATGCTCTCAAACATAAAATGAAATGCAAATATTCAAAGGAAATGATAAGAAAATGTAGCGTAGGATATAAAACGAATGGATACAAATAATGTATATATGCAAAATACTATCAAATAGCTTCAAATATAATATAAACAAATTCAATTTCGGAATTAATGGTGTTGCATATGCTTGTATGTTTATTATACTACTTTTAAATATGAAAATTTTAAAGTAATTTTCAGTACAGTCATTTCATATTATTATATAATATTTAATGAAAAATAAAGTATACATTCCTGTGTTATAATATTTACGAGACAGAGAATATATATATATATATATACTAGCTGACCCGACAAACGTTGTTTTGTCATATAAATTATTTCTAGAGATTATTTTGCTAGAAAAAAATAACTAACTTATTGTAAGTGTGTAAGGATGTAGTATATAAGTGGAAGATGTATGGAGCGCTGTGAACGATGAAAGAATATAAAAATAACAAAACACCAATCATTTATTTTTTTAATTTATTAAAATTGATTCTTTAAAATTATATACATATCGCTACTTATAACAATATTACTAAAAAACAATATCAATCCCTTAATGCAACAGAGTGTACAATATTTTTTGTTATCCCATCTTTCGCCAATACAAACAAACTGGATGGTTTGCCCACTTGAGAGCCACGTATAATTGTCCGTGTGGAAAACATGATGTGCTCAATTCTAAGCCACAGACAGACATCGTTTGGCCCTGAGACTTATTGATAGTCATTGCAAATGCCAATCTAATTGGAAATTGAGGGCGTTTAAATTGAATTGGCACATCTGTGGGTATAATAGGGATTCGCAGTAGTAATATATTTTCACCTCAGAATTTGTCATTTAAAAGGATGGCTTCGATAACATTTTTCATTAATTTTTTTATGACAAATCGCGTGCCGTTGCACAACCGTGGTGGGTTCAAATTACGAAGCAAAATAACCGGAGATCCAACCTTCAGTTGTAAAATATGCGGTGGCATGCCTGGTAAATCCAATGAGTTTAAAAACTTTGTTGGATAATTTACAGCTTCTGTGGCATCGCAAACTGTATCATTAGATTTCCATGACACCAAGTCTCCTGGTAACAAATGTTGTATCTTGAGATTCAATTCGTTGACGTCCACATTTTTTGCTGCTAAAATTGCTCTTTCTGCCAGCCACTCATGATTTATGTATCATCTGTGTACATCGAGAAATATCTGGTCAATAAGAGCATCTTGAGAATCAATGATTGTGCAGAAATCGGTCGGTAATTTTATGCATCCAGTTTCATCTGTAGTAACTTTTCCATCGCCGATATCTAACAATTGTTTTGAGAATGTTTCAGCGGATGGATCTTGAAGCTTTTGAACGCACAAATCTACTTTCAGTTGTACTTTTTCAACATTACGCCACAATGACGATGATTTTAAGCACGTGTTGTTCTCATCAGCGTATGTTGAACGCGGAATAACGGGAAGTGCTTGTCTGAAATCACCTGAAAAGAGTAACAGAGTGCCGCCAAATAGTTTGTCGTTGTTTTTTATATCTTTCAATGTTCTGTTCGACGCCTCGATCGAATGTTTGTGTGCCATAGTGCATTCATCCCAGATAAGAATTTTACACTATTTCAGCACTGTGGCCATGGACGATTGTTTTTTTATGTTGCACACTGCGTCTGGGTTATTTTGAATATTTGGTGGCAGTTTAAATAATGAATGAGCTGTTCTGCCTCCATCCAATAAAGTTGCCGCAATGCCAGATGATGCAACAGCCAATACGATGCCATTATTTGATCGTATTTCGGCGAGAATTAGAGAAATAAGGAATGTTTTGCCAGTTTCACCTGGTGCACCTAAAACAAAAAGAATCCACCTTGTCCTGCCAAAACTGCGAGCATGATGCGGTCGTAAATGGTTCTTTGTTCTTCATTCATTAGTGGGACATTGCGAGCAACAATCGCTGCCATTTCTACAGTATTGTATTGTAGTTCACGATTCAATTCAGTGCTTATTAAATCAGATGCATTTCGATTTGTTGAATGCATACCGAAATGACTGAGTGGTAAATTGGCAATGATAATGCAAAGATCTTCAATAGCAATCAATGCTTCATTGTACATAGCGTCACTGAATACTATCGTTAGATCGTTGCACCGTGAACGATGTTGATGTAATATATCATCAGTCATCGAATCTTTGTGATTATCCCATAATGTCTCTGCTCGGGCCGGGAAACATGTAGTCAACACTATAGCGAATAGTAGACGAATTTGTTTTGCTGTACAGTTCAGTCCTACTTCAGCAAGCATACACTCCCATTGGTTGTCGTCTTCCAGCAAGCCGAGTGCAAGGCATGCATCTTTATACGTTGGATACTGTTGTCCATTCACTTTACGTAAATCTTGAAATGACAAAGGGCCGATGACATTAACCAATAACAGTCGAAGATAAAAGCACTCAGTCTGCCTTGGATTGACTGTAAATACTCGTCCCAAGGTGTTTGATTTGAATAAACCGGGACATGAATCAATCGGCGTGCCTTGCTTGCGGACATCCATTTTTACTTTCCGAATACTATAGTGAGGAAAGTATTGTAATCATGTCAAAAATCCGAATATCAGATTTTGATGTTTCTATACGTTTCGAGGTCACCTGAGTCCGTTTCCACTATTTTTGAGATGATGTATGTATGTGTGTGTGTATGTGTGTATGTGTGTATGTATGTGTGTATGTCTGTGAGTGAACACGCTAGCGTCTAAACGCTTTGTTCAAATAAGCTGAAAGTTGGTACGTATATTGTAAGTCACCATAGTACGAACCCTATAGATTTTGTGAATCTAGCACTTATAGTTTTTTTACAGGGACGCAAAGAAAAATTCTTTATCATTATGGCCTATGGGACCAAAATCTTAAAAGTGTGATAGCATCTAAACGCCTTATTCAATTGAGCAAAAATTTTATACCCATATTATAGGTCACAGATACTCAATCTGTATAGATTTTGGAGAATCTAGCACTTATAGTTTTTTTACAGGGACACAAAGAAAAATTCTTTATCATTAAGGCCTATGCGGCCAAATTTTTAAAAGTGTGATAGCGTCTAAACGCCCTATTAATCGGAGCAAAAAAATTGTACACATGTTATAGGTCGCATTTGCACCAACTGTATAGATTTTGGTGAATCTAGCACTTACAGTTTTTTTACAGGGACACAAAGAAAAATTATTTATCATTATGGCCTATGAGACCAAATTTTTAAAAGTGCGATAGCATCTAAACGCCTTATTCAATTGAGGTGAAAATTTGTATGAATATTATAAATCACTGTTGCACTAACTATAAGCATTTTGGTGAATCTAGCATTTATAGATTTTTACAGGGACACAACGAAAAATTATTTATCATTATGATCTAAGGGCTCAAAGTTCAGTAGCGTTAAATAAAACCTCGTGTGATATACGGAGAAAAAAACACTCTATTATGGTTTTCTCTCTTTTGTTTGTTTAGCAATTCCTCTTTCTTTATTTTATCTACAAAACTGTCAGTTACTCAATGTTCGGAAAGTCGAGTGGAGTCACTCCAGATTTTTTTTTGTTGGAGCCCATGTGAAATAGCGTGGTACTTCTGAATAGAGTAATGTCCGTGCAAAAGCACCAAAAGCATCCGCACGATTACACAATTCAAAAAATTCGGTGAGTGTAGTTTTTGGTGGATTTATAGCACGATCAATCGCTGTCTCGCTCGTGAAATATACGCGCTGGCCATTTTCAAGATGGACGGCTAAATGAAGAACTGCTGGATCCCGTTCATGAATTGGGAAACCATAGATACGCCAAACAGCTTCATTGGAGCTGACGTACCGGCCAATTTGGTAAAGTGTTATTTCATCGTTGTTATTCGCCGGAAGAGCATTCACATTGGTATTTTCAACTCGAAATACAGCCATATCACTGCCTTTATTCACATACTTGCAAATGTATTTGATGCTCTTCACTGAACTGCAGAACTGAACATTAATATGAGCATTGAATGTTTTGCTCAGCAGAGGCGAATATGGGACCACCCAACGGTTATCAATGTCAATATCTATGTTGTTGACATAGATGACCGCCATAGATGATAAGATTGTCCGCCATTATCGGGATTTCTTCGACGATATATTAGATATCCGTCAACATTTGTGATCGTGAAATTTTTCGGAAAACTTTTAGTACATTTTCCATCTGCACAAATAATAATGGCCTAAAAATTCATTTTTCATTTTAACATAAAATAACTCCGTCGGATATTGACGAATTTTTTAAAAGAATATACCATTTTAACTAATTTTAACATTTTAACAATATTAACGTTGAAAAAATATTTTAAACACTTACGGTTAAAAATTCATTTTTCATTTCAACATTAAATAAATTCTGACATCGTGTTTACGATTCTAAAATATTAACTTTGAAAAAATATTTTAAACACTTCGTAAGATACGGTTACGATTCTAAAAATATTAATTTTGAAAAAATATTTTAAACACTTCGTAAGATACGGTTAAAAATTCATTTTCCATTTTAACATTAAATAAATTCTGACATCGTGTTTACGACAACTCACGCCATCTAGGTGGAAAAGTTGTTGAAAGAGTTGGTTAAAAATTAATTAAGAAAGAACTAATTAAGTTACAACTTTCATTTGTAAATCTAAACCATTCTCGAATCCACCTGAAGACACACAAAAAATTTCATTAAACTCAGTCCAGCCGTTTAGGAGGAGTTCAGTGACATACACACGCACAAAAGAAATATATATATAAAGATATATATATATAATGAATAATTATTAAAATATTTCAAATATTTAAATTTAAGAAATACTTCAGACTAAGCAAGTAATATGGTCAATCCCAAAGCCGCCATGAGTCAAATTAAAACTGAAATAAATCAAGACAATAAGAAACACGCAAAAGCACGCTTGAATTGTTACGTTATCAAGGGCATGAAAGGAAATCAAAGCATGCAAAGTAAATGGTTTTCTGTTACAAAGAGAGCATAAGCTAAAATTCACTTTTTTTTTTTTTTTTTTCATGTCCGAACTATCTACTAAGCACTAATCAGGGGAGAAAGTGTACATTGAGTAACCTAGTATCACTAAATTATTCAGCGGAAACCACTACTAAAAATATCTTTTTAAAAAGTACATTCAACATATCGCTACAAACAACCACTAGTCGCCATTTGAATGAGGAATAACTAAAAACAGACAATAAATCAAGATAGAAAATTAATACAAGACATTTTAAAAACATTGAACTAATACTGATAGATGTGAAATATGAAGAAAAAATAAGATTCACTCACAAGTTTTGCACAAAGATATATGAAAAAATGTGAGAAAAAAAAAATCTATAATCTTATCTGGGCTTGCTGTTTGCTGATTCATAAATATTTTTTCTTTAAATGAAATGTTCTAATTATTTTTAGATTTCTTTTATTTTTCTGATTTTTTTTTAAATATTATGATGAAATATTCCATCTGAAAACAATAATTAATACCATAATATGTTTTTTTTACAAATGCCTCACAGCAATTTCATTTAAATGCAGTTATAGTTAACAATTTAATTGCAAACGCATGTGCGCAATTTCAACAACCTTGTGAGAAAAGAGTGCATGCTTTATTACAGCTGTTGAATTAAATTAATGCTTAACAACAATATAGCAATAAAAATGCGTAAAAACAAATTAGTAATTCTAAACAATTCAGCGTTAGTTTAGCATAATAATAATAATAATAATAACAAAAATAATAACTGGATTTTTAGCGTCATTATGTTGAATAGTACGCAGATTTTATCTCATAAATAACTACATAATACAGCTGAAATTATGTATATAACATTTAATTTTGTTTATTTTTTTAAACAAATAATAATGATCAAGTAGATTTCATTTCGATGCATAAACTCGTGGAAAATGCTACAGGGGTTGATATTATTTCAAGTCCGTAAATTTACCTAGTAGAAAAGACGGTTATATGTTGTAGGGTTATTTCATGGCACATGATAATATCAGTTACGCAGAAGTTTAAATTTCCGCTTTCTTTGTTATTTATACTACAGACATCCAAACAGTTGAATTTATTCCGGATCGCTGTTATTACCTGCCCTTCTTTCACACAACTTTTTTTTTATTGAAATTTTCTCCGGTGTCTATTTATAATTAATTTTAAAGAAAAATACCTTTTACGAAAAGTGAAGTGGAAAAAAAAAAGCAGGTATTGACAGTGCTTCAGAATAAATTAAAATGTTGACATGTCTTGCTATTACCATACAAAATACTTTTCTCTTATTTATAGCAGATTTTTGTGATTAACAATTCACTGTGACGCTGGATATTGACCGGATATCATTGTAAGGTATGTCTTTAGTGCTCTCCAATTAATACTGTTAGAATGCCGGTGCAACGTGCGACTTCACAAACGCAGGCAAACCGGTTAAAGTCCCCATTTTTACCTGAATTGACCGAGAAGCACTTATGCTCGTCGTCCACTACGAGGAAGATTATTATCCAAATAAAGCAAATTCGGAAATTCTTTATTCTGATAGTACAGCTTCACTAACAGTGCCTTTTCTGGCAAAGTCAATATGCGCGATTGCTCGTGCATCGGATTCAATATCTCACTTCAGCTTATTTTATACATCTTTCTAATGCGGCGTCACTGCTCTGTAAAAAATATGTCCTACTTGCTGCCAGAAATTCTCTGTAATTTGAATAAATACGCGTAATTTACGAAATAAATACGTTGTCAGAACGTATTTTCTCAAATTACAGAGAATTTCTGGCAGCAAATAGGACATATTTTTTACAATGTGGCATTTTATTGTCCATCTATTGGCCATTTTTCTTCCTCCCCCTATATATATATATTTTTTTTTTCTTTCAATACATTTCTATGTCATTTCAAGCTTGTGTATCAATTTTTACCTTTTAACCAACATTATTCTTTCAATTATTAAATTTTATACTAACGGATTTTTGGGTCACCTGGTATGTATTACATATATATAGATATATACATATATAATAAATTCGATTAAAAAAGTGAACGTGGGACTGATAACTATTCATATCTTTTGAATTATAAACCTCAATGATTAATCAGTTTTTTAATTAAGTAGTTAGATAAATCGCACTTAAACAATATTTACTTTTGTAAAATGCCTTTTATTCTAAAGAAAAATGGTTTAAAAAGTTTTGTCGATGCCTCAAAAACAAAATAAGACAAAATGTTAATTATTTTTCCATTTCAGAAGTATATTGTTATTGAAAGAATCATAAAAAAATAGTACTTACATTTTTCAATAAAGTATTTGCTATTTAAATTTAACTTTATTTTTAAATGATGTATCTATCAGTTGTTAATAAGAAAGACTTAAATAGAATGAAACATTATAAAATTCAACTAACATATATATTTTCTTTTTCTGTAAAGGGGAAAATAAGCCGTTCCAAAAAAAAACTAAAGTAAGAATTTACGTTACGGAATTGAAAATCTTAAATTTCGCTCGCTATTCTCGAGAGGTTATTAAATCAGTAAAAAACGATTCCTTTGAGCATGGATATTTTTAACCATATGCATGAAAGAGAATTTAGAGATTTACGTTGCACCAAAAGAGCTAAATTCAGGAAGAAGAACACTATAAATCCCTGAACAAATAAAAGGCAGTAAGAGAAAAGCAGATATAGGTGAAATTTATTTTTTAGAAATATTTCTTTTAAAAAAATCAAATGTATTTTTTAATATTATAGTAGGCATTTAGTTTTATAAAAATCATGTATATGCAATGCTGTTAGAATTTGCAGAGTAAGTTCTATATAATATAATATTATTTCTGTAAAAGTATTACGTTTCATTAAAATATTTCTGTATTTCTATAGGCATGCAAAATTTTAAAGTAAGACAGTAACAGACCAAAAAATATTTAAATATATTTAAATATTTAAATATATATATATACAGGCCTGTCCAAACCAAAACACTTGGTGGGTCGCATTGGAAATATATTTTATTAATTCGGGTCGAACCGGGGCCTTCGGAGAAGTCGCCGTTTCTCCCTTCTTCCACCGGGCCGGCTACTAGACATCTGAAATCGCTGTGACGTCACAAACGAGATCTGTGGGTCTATTCTGGCCTGTTCGCTTCGTTATATTCCTTCGGAATTCAACGATCTTCGGAATATAACGATCAGAACAAAAACCCTTAACGGGTTAAAAGTTTGTGACGCAGCACTTTATTTCGATATGAATTGGAAATATGGGTCTTAAAAATAATGATATCAAATTTTGAGTGACGCTTTGCTATTAATTGAAATATACATAGATTTTTCTTATTTCATAATTTGCTTTTTTCTTCTATTTATATTTACATCACAGTACATTCATAATATTTTCAACTTCAACGTGAAAAAATATATAGAATTTACTCACTGATGCTTTTTCATTTGCATCTCGTGAATTCAAAATATGAGTTTTAAAAGAAATGATATAATTTCAGTGACGCCTGAGTGTTACTTTAAAAAGATTTCTTTTTAGATTCCATAACAATCACTTTTGTTTTGTTGAATAAAGTGTATTTACATATTGAAATAATGATTTTAATTTTTAAATATACTGTCAAATAATCAAACTTTCACTCAATGTACATTATAAATTGAAGTTATCTAGTTCAATAAATTGATTTGTCTATTGCGTCACGCTATCCAAAACTGCAAGTAAAATTTCTGCAAATGTTTTCTTTTTGCATCACACAATCTCTTTGTATCATAGTATTAACAGTGAAAATGTGTGCAAAGTAACATTTACATAAATTTTACTTACAGTTAAAACTGCAAGTAAAATTTCTGCAAATGTTTTCTTTTTGCATCACACAATCTCTTTGTATCATAGTATTAACAGTGAAAATGTGTGCAAAGTAACATTTACATAAATTTTACTTACAGCTCTAAGGCTGTCGTTGAGTGGCTCTTGTATTCGTTACAATATGGCGCACCCTTTTGGTATTATAAAGGTGTTTAATCATTCTTTTTTCTTTTTTTTTTTTTTTTTTTAAGAAATAGTTATGCTTTATGAAATAAGGAAACTTGGTTAAAGAAATGTTAGCAAAGCTTAAAATACACAGAATGTAAACAAAAATTAACCACTTTTTCCCACACATATCCAAATTTAAATAAAGTGAAAACGGAATAAAATACAAACTTTATTATTTTACAATTATGAAAATTTCAACTGTATTTGAGAACCTAGTTATTTATTTATTTAT
Source organism: Salticus scenicus (assembly GCA_963930645.1). NCBI lineage: Eukaryota > Metazoa > Arthropoda > Arachnida > Araneae > Salticidae > Salticus > Salticus scenicus. The sequence continues at coordinate 47,232,048 of OZ005656.1, read as the reverse complement.
TATTATTATTATTATTATTATTATATATTTAAGTAATTGTTTGAATGACTCTAAACGATTGCATACATAATTTAATTTTTTGATTTAATGTTTATTATTTAAATTTATGATTTAATTTAATATTTTGGGTATAGTAAATCTTCTAAACAATTTTAAAGCTTAATATTTTTTAAAAAGCAATGCATTATTCATCATATACATTTATGTAAAAAATTCAGTAATGTACTTTTCATATAAATTTACAAATAATTTTCTAGAAATTAATATACAGATTAAATCAAACTTATATATATATATATATATATAATATATATATATATATATATATATATATATATAATATATATATATATATATATATATATATAATATATATATATATATATATATATATATATATATATATATATATATATATATATATATATATATATATATAATATATATATATATATATATATATATATATATATATATATATATATATATTGGGGGGTGGGGGTAAAAAAATTAAAACATTATTTAAAAACAATTCACATTTAATTTAATAAAATCAAACAAATTTTATGATATTAATAGAAAACACTCATTAAATATTTTTTATCACCTCAATAGACAATGACTTTATAAGTTTTAACTTCAAATATTTAAATAAAGCTGTCTTTATAAATAGAGAAAAATATTTTTATGTTTTATTTACTAAATTAGAAAAAATGAATAATATAAAAACTTTCTTCTTTTAAAATTATAAAAATTTCAGCTGTAGCTGTAAATCTTTTTTTTTTTTTTTTTTTTTTCTTTCTTTTTTTAATAATTATTTTGAATAATTCTAAACAATTGCATACTTCTATTTAATATTTTGAGCTTAGTAAATCTAAACAACTTTAAAGCTTAATATATTTTAGAAAGCAATATATTATTCATATATTTATGTAAAAAATTAAGAAACGTACTTTTCATATAAATATACAAATAATTTTCTAGAAATTGGTATATACAGTGTAAATCAAACCTTTATATACTTTATAATAATATACTTTCTTTTCTTTATTTTTAAAGAAAAGATCTAATATCATTAAAATAAATTCCCGTTTAATTTAATAAAATCGAACAAATTTTATCACATTAGTTCAAATCAATATTTAAATATTTATATCATTTCAATAGGCAGTGGCTATATAAATTTTAACTTCAATTATTTAAGTAAAAATAAATTTATAAATAAAGAAAAATATTTTTATGTTTTACTCACTGAATTAGCGTTACAGTTTAATTAATTTTACTCAAATATATCAAAATATCAAATATTTCAATTGCACTTAAACAAAAAATATAGTTGAAACAAGGTGCATTGTACGTACTATATTTAAAAAATAATTTTTAGAAAAAATAATTAAAACATGAGTACATACCATGTAAATAAAATAAATCTATTAACTTGAATCTTTAGAAAGTGATACTTCCTCTTTATTTTGCCGAGTAAATAATTATATCGTGTGGCCGATTTCATTTTAACAGCCAGTCTAATATAAAATTTACTTAGCTATTTTAAATTTCCTTCTCATCGAGACGATACAATTAATTGAACTGGAAAACTGCTCTGCTACAACACATAAAAGAATCCACACTGTGTCTTTGCTTTTTATTTTTTTCATTTTCACAACAAACAAACAACCTATATTTAACAAAATATGGCGATCATCGTCTGCTCTCTGTTACTCACTTGTAATCACAATAAAAAAAACCACGTGCTTCGTCCTGATTGGATGAAAGAGTTAACCTCGAACGCAGTTTTCCCCCACCTCGTTTGATTATAACGTTTGTAGGGCAGAATTGCTCTACCACGGAATATCGTTATGAAAGAGATTTCGATAGAAAAAATAACGATCGCTTTGTCTTTTTAACGTACAGGCCAGAATAGACCCACTGGTTTTCTTCCTCGAATGTGAACCATATAAGCTAGTGATATACGCAGAATCACATTATTTATTTTAAAATCTTAATGTTTTTTCCTTTCAAACAGGACAAAAGGCAAAATATAGATTTATATTGAAGACCGATATCTCTTTGCATGCAGGTAATGGAATCCGAATCCAAATTAAAAATACTAAGTTTAATTAGCATGTATTCCGAAAAAAATGGAAAGTTTCTAATAAAAGATCTCAAGTACATATTTGCAGCCGAAAAAAATGAAGAGATTGAAATCCCAAAAATATTTTATGACACTTTTAATAGTAATGATGATATAGAAATAAGTAATGAAATTTTATCCATATTAATATTCATAGGCGGTTACATTGGACACAAAGTATCTAATAAACTAAAATGTCATGATTGCATTACTTTGTTAGTTAAGGATAAAATATTAGATGTAGACTGTCCTGGAGATGTTTATAAATACTTGATGGTCATTGATAGAGGTTAGCTCAAATGGAAAAGGTAGAAACGATGACTTCTCCGAAGGCCCCGGTCGAACCGTATGTACATGGTACAGTCATAGCCCCCCCCCTCCTCCTTTCCCGACTAATTTCGCCGTAAATTAGCGTAGGGATTGCGGCTGGTGCCAATCGATTAGTAGTAAGGCCTAGTTTAGAACGGTTTAGTTAGATTTTGCTTAAGGGGTGTCTACATATTAAAAATGACATCAACTTTATTTTTTTTCAAACGCAACCCCCATTTGGATTATTTTGTACAAATCAGCCCCAAAAATAGTATAGTTTATATGTTTCTCTCATTTTTTCTCAGAGTTATAATTTGTTAAAATATGGAGATGCTAATGCTTTTTTAAGCTATTGCATAGCTTTTATCGCGGGCTTTGAGCGCGGCGACCGAATCGAGAAATTCCGTAACGAAAAAAAACCTAACACAGTTCGGTAGACTTCGGCAGACTGTACGAAGCTCGCACGGATCGAGACGAGCTGCTCCGAAATCGGACGAATACGTAAGCAGCTGTTTGTGAGAAAGTATATAGGTGTATAGGTATCTATCATCTATGTACAACAGTGAATAGCTGTACGCGTAAAATTTGTGTATAAAGTAGATCAGATAAACTTTGAATATCCCCATTCGACTTGCAGGCCTTTAAAACCTATTAAAATACCTTTTCTCTATTAAAATTTGTTTTCTTATCGGTCACCACGCTCAAAAAGTGTAACTTGAATTAATATCAAAGAAAAAACTTGAATATCCCCATTCGACTTGCAGGCCTTTAAAACCTATTAAATACCTTTTCTCTATTAAAATTTGTTTTCTATCATCATTGTTATCTTATTCATTAATATCAAAGAAAAAACTTGAATATCCCCATTCGACTTGCAGGCCTTTAAAACCTATTAAATACCTTTTCTCTATTAAAATTTGTTTTCTTATCGGTCACAACGCTCAAAAAGTGTAACTTGAATTAATATCAAAGAAAAAACTTGAATATCCCCATTCGACTTGCAGGCCTTTAAAACCTATTAAATACCTTTTCTCTATTAAAATTCGTTTCCTTATCGGTCACCACGCTCAAAAAGTGTAACTTGAGTTAATATCAAAGAAAAAACTTGAATATCCCCATTCGACTTGCAGGCCTTTAAAACCTATTAAATACCCTTTCTCTATTAAAATTTGTTTTCTTATCGGTCACCACGCTCAAAAAGTGTAACTTGAATTTATATCAAAGAAAAAACTTGAATATCCCCATTCGACTTGCAGGCCTTTAAAACCTATTAAAATACCCTTTCTCTATTAAAATTTGTTTTCTTATCATTATTGTTATCTTATCATTATTGTTATCTTATTCATTAATATCAAAGAAAAAACTTGAATATCCTCATTCGACTTGCAGGCCTTTAAAACCTATTAAATACCTTTTCTCTATTAAAATTTGTTTTCTTATCGGTCACCACGCTCAAAAAGTGTAACTTGAATTAATATCAAAGAAAAAACTTGAATATCCCCATTCGACTTGCAGGCCTTTAAAACCTATTAAAATACCTTTTCTCTATTAAAATTTGTTTTCTTATCGGTCACGACGCTCAAAAAGTGTAACTTGAATTAATATCAAAGAAAAAAACTTGAATATCCCCATTCGACTTGCAGGCCTTTAAAACCTATTAAATACCTTTTCTCTATTAAAATTTGTTTTCTTATCGGTCACAACGCTCAAAAAGTGTAACTTGAATTAATATCAAAGAAAAAACTTGAATATCCCCATTCGACTTGCAGGCCTTTAAAACCTATTAAATACCTTTTCTCTATTAAAATTTGTTTTCTTATCGGTCACCACGCTCAAAAAGTCTAACTAGAATTAATATCAAAGAAAAAACTTGAATTAATATCAAAGAAAAAAAAAATACTGCATAAATAAAATAAATAAATATTTATAATTGCATAAGTTGATAAAAAATGCTATGCAATAGCTTTACCGCGGCAGTCCCCGAGTGCCACACGTATTTTTTTTTTTTTTTTTTTTTTTTTTTTTTTTTTAACGTTAGTATGAATTAACACAAATGTATTCCATGCATATTTCTGATTAAAAAACATTTTTTGAATTATGAAAATAATTAATAAATTCATATTTCAAAAAATTATGAGTTTTGACCTGAATTAATTTTTGCACGAATAGAACAAGCATTATCAAAAACATGGGTTTCTAAATTTACAGTTCATTCCTATCATTTTTCGAATTATAGAGATGTTTCAATTTTTATTGCTCTTTGGGGGCTCTCACTTGTTATCATTTGTGTCATATATTACATTGCTTTTGCATGATGTAAAATAGTTATTGAAGTAAGTTTACACGTGCACATCACTTATTAATTATCGTTACTTTACATTACTTTATATTTAAATTTTTTATAATTTTTTCATTATTATCTGAATAGCAATAACACTTTTCAGTGTGATATCTGATTTATTTATTTATTATTATTTTTTTTTTATGTAGAGATTTACCCATGATCAATTTTTGCTTGTAACTCTATAGAGACTTGATATAAAGAATATAAAATATACCTTTTTCTGAACAACCTTGAGCTCAGAAATTCGAATATGTAGTCAAAAAAGGGTGCTACAATAAAAAAAAAAAAAAAAAAAAAAAAAAAAAGATGAAATTTGTACAAGTTTTAATATGTACATGACAATCTAAACAAAATTTAGCAATTAAATAAAAAATTAGATGTTAGTAACAATCGTTAAGCATCAGCTGCTGGTTTCTACGATAATTTACGGCGAAATTAGTCGGGAAAGGAAATTATTTTTATTTTATTACTGTACATATGTATACTATGTGCATCTACTTTGTTATTATATGATTCATATATGTATATACTTTTTTCAGGGAAGGGTAGGAGGAAAATTTGTAGAAGAGTACATGAATTTAAATTATTTTCATTCATAAGTTAACAATACAATGGTAAAAAATGTATGACTAGATATTTTAACTGTAATAAAAAGAATGAATAATGAGTAATATTTCATTACAACAGTTCTTTAGCTAACATAATCATTGAAAGGTATTTTCACTTTGAGAAGTCAGTACGTATTTATTAATTTTTGATCCGTTAGCCGAAGTTGTCAAACTTTAAATATCGTAAGTCTTCTCGCGGGCCGCAAGAAACTACGCGGTGGGACGCGGGTTGGCCACCCCTGTTTATATAAATATATAAATGACAAAAAAAAAAAAAAAAAAAAAAAAAAAAAAAAAAAAACTTGGCAAATTTTGTTGATTAGAAATATGCAGAAAATAAATTTGTAAATAATTTTATGCTAGTTATTTTATTTTAATTTTAAATTATTTACTTTTAATGCATTTTCAGCAAATGTTTTAATTTAATTTCTCTTCAGTTGTAAAAATAATCTTTTTCAATATTATTCGCACTAATGAAATATATATCTTCTGCATAGTATTCAAACTTTAAGTTTTGCAATTTAAAATGAGGCTGGCATGTGAGTTTGTTTGAGAGACTTTTCTAACATCTCCTGGTAGACTTCTAAAAGTCTTATGCTAGTAATCATGAAAATATAGCATTCTTAATTTTGTGAAATATTAGGAAATATTTCAATTCAAATATGTTTAAAAATACAAAGCGTTTGATTAAGAGATTTTTCTAACATTTACCAGTTCACAGCTAAATCTCTTATACTAGTAATGTTGGCAGCGGAGCCAACTACTGCCAACATTACGGTAGTCCCGTAATTATATATATGGGTAATTATATGTATTTCGTAAATATTTGCATCATTACGAAAATTTCAATTCTTTTTTTTTTATATACTTTATGTGTTTTTCTTTTTACTGCATATGTTTACAAAATTTCATAACTCTAAGCTTGAAATACGCACACACACACACACACCCGCACAAGAAAAAAAAAAAAAAAAAAAAAAAAAAAAAAGAAACTTTATTACATTTATTACCTTTTAAAAATCTAACTGTAGTAAAATTTTAATACTTTATATTTAAAGAAAAAAAAATTCTTTTTTTTCATATACCGACACGTTTATCTACTATCTACTAAACAATAATATAATGTAAAATTGCGGAAAATACTGATACGATTTTTTTTTTTTTTTTTTTTTTTTTTTTTGAGAAAGAGGGCGTTTCATATGTAATATATCTCTCTGTTGGTATCATAAAGAAATATCCTTATTTCGGAATAGCCCATTAGAAAGACATTCATGTCATTTTGCCATGTCTTAAGACATTCTAGACATTATATGATGCTTTTACTCATTCATAGAGTCATTAGGAGGTGTGGTTGGTTTGAAACTGTTCTTATCGGAATGCAAAATGATATCTGAGTAATATCTCAGGCAGTATAAGTTTGATGTGAAGAGTTTGAAAAATTGAAACTTTCTTATAAAAGTTTATAAAGTTTTCTTACAAATAATTATTTGAATTTTACATCAGTTACCATTCGAAACTTTCATAAGTAATTTTTTTTTTAATTTTAGATTTTTTAGTATATTTTATCCTTAGGGATATATATATATATATATATAAGATATATATTTATATATATACATCTGTATATATATATAAATTTCTTGTCACGATGTTTGTCCGCGATAAACTCTTAAAGTAATGATCCGATATTAACAAAATTTAATCATGCTATAAAAAATCTTGAAAGTTTTCTGTTTAAATGTAGATAAACGATTTGGCATAGGTGGACTCTGCTAAGTTCCCCATCATATGTATGTTCTCATAAATTTGTTGTACAGGACATATTATATTCATGTTAAGAGAAATTAATTTGATCAAATGCTTGACACACTGACAGAACGAAATCCTCGCCTAATAGGCTACCCACCATTCAGTTCGATATATTTATCTTATTCTAATTTATTAATTTGTTTTATTGTGAACAATTTCATAGTTTGTTTTCATGCTACTATTTCCAAAGCAACTTTCCCAAAAATGCATACTTATATGAAATATCGCCTCATTTTGCTATGTCGATAAAATCTTAAATTTCGAATAACTTACGAAATTTTCCTATTAGAATATTTGTAGCCAATCATGTTCATACAAGTATTATAAATGTTATTTTTAAATTGTCTGGTATCTTTATGATCCTCAAAATGGACGTTTATGCTCGATTTTGCCTTATTCTGCCATTTTAAGTAAATCGTAAATTCCAAATTACTTTCGAATTTCTTAATATGGAAAAACCATACTCTATGGTATTCATGTCAGTATCCTAAATAATGTTTCAAAAGTGGTCTGACATCTTTATGATGAAATTATCCCTTAAGATTGACGTTTGTGTAAAATTTTGCCCTATTCTGTTATGAAAAGAAAATCTTAAAATTCTAATAACTTACGAAATTTTTATATTGGAAAATTCATAGTCAATGATATTCATGCCAGTATCCTAAATAATATTTCTAAAGTAGTCTGACATCTTTACGAAGAAAATATCCCTCAAAATTGACGTTTATGTGAAATTTTGTCATATTCTGCCATGTTAAGAAATTCGTAAATATCTAATAACTTGCGAAATTTAAGTAGCATGTTTATAGTAACTGATGTTCATTTCAGCATCAAAACTGATATTTTAAAACTGGTCTGACATTTTACAGCGAAATTGTTTCATTTAATGCAAGTTTAAGTGAAATTTTGCCCTATTCTCCCATGTTAAGAAAATCGTAAATTTCAAATAACTTACGAAGTTTTTTAATTCGAATGTCGCAAATAAATAGGATTCTTGCCATTGTCGAAAGTAATATTTTAAAACTGGTCTGACCTCTCTGCGATCATTTGTTCGTGAGATATCGTGTAAACAGACTAACAAACTAACGGACTAAAACACTAACGGACTAACACACTAACGGACTGACACACTAACGGACTAACACACTAACAGACACCCTACAGACAGACACCATACTAATTTTGTCATTTTCGTATTCCTCACACCTGAAAACTTATAAAAAAGTAAAAAAAAAAAACTGAGGTCGAACATTTTCACGATTACCTAAGTTCCCCATACCTATAGTATGATGGGGAACTAAAACTTTTAACGATTACCGAAGTTCCCCATACCTGTAGTATGATGGGGAACTAAAATTTGAATATATACACATGTGATATATCATACAAGACTTCCGGAAGATGATTTATGCTTTCATTATTTAATCTCTTTTTTTTTTACTTTTAAGTTAAACAATTGGGCTCAATTATAATATGCTATATGTTAGTACAAATTAATTACTTACAGTGAATTGCATAATAAATGTGGTGAGCCAAATTTTACTTTCAAGTAAAATTATAGTTACAAGAATTGTTTTAATATAAAATATTTCTTAAAAAATTGAGTTGTTTTGAAATTAATTTACCTTTATTGATTTTCTCACTGTCCTTTAATTAGTAAAATCTACGACGGACTATGTTATAGACAACCATATTTATTTTTAATTAATGTACCTTCAAAATACATGTAGAAAAATACGATACTATAAATTCGTGTCGTTATTCGTCGTGTGAAATCTATTTTATCAAACATTGATTAATTTAATTATTTATATACTATAATTAAAACATATATTTTTATTCCGCAATTGAAAAACAATGTAAAAAAAAAAAAAAAAAAAGGCTAAATATAATTTATAAGTAATAAATAATTTCCTTAGAGCTTCTTTTTTTTTTTTTTCTTTGAAAACATTTATTTCCGTATTAGACGATAGGAATTATTTTAATTTTTATAAATTTAAAATATTTTAATTTATATTAATTATTTCACTTCATTTTTCTTAAATGTAAGTTATATATTTTTAATCTTCATATTTGTGTTATAAAATAAAATGGGTTGCATTTTTATGAATAACCGAAAAGAAAAAAACTAGTTGGCATAGGTGGACACTTCTCAGTTCCCCATCATATTTATGCTCTCATAAATTTCTAGTGCGAGACATATTATAATCATGTTAAAAGAAATGAATTTGACCAAAGCTTGATACAGTGACAGAATGAAATCCCCACCTAATATGCTATTCACCGTTCACTTCGATATATTTATGTTATTATAATCTATTAATTTATTTTATCAGGGTCAATTCCGTTGTTTAGTTTTTATGCTACTATTTCCAATGCAATAATCCTCAAAATTTTTATTTATATGAAAAATTTACAATTTCGCTATGTTGATAAAATCGTAAATTACGAATAATTTACGAAAATTTCCTGTTAGAATATTTGTATACAATCATGTTCAAACAAATATCATAAATGTAATTTTGAAATTGTATAATGTATTTATGATCCTCAAAATGGAAGTTTATGCTCAATTTTGCCTTATTCTGATATGTTAAGTAAATCGTAAATTCCAAATAACTTAAGAATTTTTTAAATTGGAAAAATCATTGTCAATGATATTCATGCCAGTATCCTAAATAATATTTCGAAAGTGGTTTGACATCTTTACGATGAAAATATCCCTCAAGATTGACGTTTATGTGAAATTTTGCTCTATTCTGCCATGTTAAGAAATTCGTAAATTTCCAATAACTTACGAAATTTTTATACTGGAATGTTGAGAGTCATTAATATTCATGCCATTATCCTAAATATTATTTCAAAAGTAGTTTGACATCTTTACGATGGAAATATCTCTCAAAATTGACGTTTATGTGAAATTTTGCCCTATACTGCCATGTTAAGAAATTCGTAAATTTCCAATGACTTGCGAAATTTTCAAAGTAGCATTTTTATAGTTACGGCATCAAAACTGATATTTTAAAACTGGTCTGACATTTTTACAGTAAAAGGTTTCCTTTTAATGCACGTTTAAGTGAATTTTTGTCCTATTCTTCCATGTTTAGAAAATCTTAAATTTCGAATAACTGCTGAAGTTTCCTAATTCGAATGTTGCAAATGAATAGGGTTCTTGCCAGTATTGAAAATAATATTTTAAAATAGATCTGACCACTCTGCGATCTTTTTTTCGTGAGATATCGTATAAACAGACTAACAAACTAACGGAATAACACACTAACCGACTAAAACACTAACAGACACCCTACAGACAGACACCATACAAATTTTGTCATTTTCGGATTCCTCATACCTGAAAACGTATTAAAAAGTCAAAAAACCGGGTTCGAAATTCTTCACGATTACCTAAGTTCCCCATACCTATAGTATGATGGGGAACTAAAAAAAAAACCATGATTAATTTAATCACTTATATATTGTAATTAAAACATGTATACTTGTATTAATTATTTTCTGTATTAGACGATATCATTTATTTTAATTTATATACATATATATATACATATATATATATATATATATATTAAATATTTTATTTAAATTTTCTGATATATACATCTCAAATCTTCATGTTTGTGTCATTAAAGTAAAATGGGTTGTAAAATATCTCTACTAAACCTTTTAAAATATAGAAAACATTCTAATTTCATTCACATAAATAATTTTTGTTGTTTTTATATATAACACATTTAAACTACATAAAAATCGATATTTTTTATTAAAAAAGAATTTTTATAAGATTTTTCTTCCTTTCTTTTTAAGGAACACACGAGGATAAATTATGTCGATTTCGAATAATACATTCTAATTTATACATAAGCGAAATGCATTAAACGAAAAGGTTTTGCATGGTAACTGCACTTAATAATTAAAAATATACCATATTCATTGAAATCTCATTTTATTTTATTTTACTTTCTATTTTACTTTCCACAAATAAATCAATATAATTACTTGTCGTATTTAATTAAACAATATAATATAAATTATTATGTAAGTAAGGAAATCCTAACTGACAATAAGTTAAATATGTTTCTCACTTTTTAAGACAGTAGAATTGCACAAATTACGTTATTTCAATTACAAATTTATAAACTCAAAAAAATATTTTGACATCACAATAAAACAACGCTTAGTTTACAATAATTAAGCTTATTTATCACACTTCAGAACGATACATAATGCTTATAAAATCATGAATTAATTTTTATTTACTACTTTTAATTCATTTCAATTAATTAAAAATACTAACAATTTAAAAGAAATAATAATAATATGTAAACATTTATTTTTCTTAAATATATTAATCTCAAGTCGTACTTTGTAAAATTTTCTTTAAGAATATGGATCCGTAAAAAGTATGAAGAGAAAGTCTCAAGTGTCATCTAAAAACGCTAAAAGAAAACTGTAATACGATCTCAATTTAGGGAGCGAACAGAGAAAAGCACTTTCCAGCTAATCTCTAAGGTATTTCGCCTTCTGATGCATCTAGACTAAAGAGAAGATGAAGAAAAATATAAATAAATAACTATTTTGAATTTTTTTTTTTTTTTTTTTTTTCCAAAACATTTTAATGCAGCGGAGGTTGAATATCTTTGCTTGTTTAATCTTCATTAGAGGTTTGAAGTTAAATCGATATCGAAGAAAAATGGCAAAAAAAATATTTTTAAAAAGTTTAATTTATATATTTATATATATTAATTTTGTCTCTTATTCAAAATGTGAATAAACTGTATTTACACATAAAATATCCTTTTAATAATTGATTAGATGCTCACATAAAACATACTTCATACTAACCAGGAAACATTCAAAAGGTATCGTCTTCAAAAAATGTTGAAAATCTGATTCTACTCTTCATAAAACACCAGAAAGTGAAAAAAAAAAAAAAAAAAAAAAAATCGCCTGAATTGAATTACAGCGACCACAAAAATATATCGCAATTAAGCATTTTTGGCGATTTAGCGCTGTTAGGCGATAAGTTCTCTAGCACCGAGATTTCCGTGTACGAACAGAACTGTGTTTTGTTTCTCCGCCAAGTACTCAAAATTATTCGCGTAACAGTGTGAAATCGCCAAATATGCTTAATTTTGATACTTTCCTTGGGGGTCACTGTAATTAATTTCAGCCAATAATTTTTTCACTTTCTGGTATTTTATCACATTGTAGTTTTATCATAGAGTAGAATCACATACATTTTTTTTTTTTTTTCAATATTTTTTGAAGACGACAACTTTTGAATGTTTTCTTGTAAGATAAGTATGTTTCTCATACTTTATGTTAATACAATTACGTAAATTACGTTATTTCAGTTATGCAATTATAAATGGATAAAAACAAAATTTTGCAACATGATATAACAGCACTTAGTTTACATAAATTAAGTTTCGTTAACGCAGTTCAGAACGATACATTATTATTTACTCTTTAGAATATCAAGAGTGAAAGGTGATTCTTAAAAAGACAGCATATAATTCTTTGAATATGAAAAATGGAGCCAACCTCTGAAGAGTGAAAAATCTATTCTTCAGAAAAGTAATATTTTTTTAACTCTGTTTTAAGAATGATATTATTCCAAATTATTCAACAATTTTGGCTATTTTTATTTTCTTTCTTCTATAGAAGCAAAAAAAAAAAAAAAAAAACTGCAGTTTTTTAGAAGATAATTGAGACAAGAATCTGAAGAAAATCTTCAGTTTTATTGAAAATCTGCAGAATAACTGTTGTTTGGAAGCAAAAGATGTGCAGATAAAAATATTTTTTGCCTAAAACTGCTTATTGTCCCAATTACTTTAGATTATCTACAGTTTTGTACGGTTTTGAATCTTCTTTGTAATTTTTCTGCAGATTTTTTTTTAGCTGTAATAAAAATTATTTTTATTTATTTATTTATATTCCTGAAAAAAAAAAAAAAAAAAAAATATCCACACACATTAGAGCAATATATTTTTCTACGAAGTGAATCGAGATTAGGAGTAAAAAAAATATTGCAATTTGGACCAATCAAATATCTAACCCGTACCGTCCTCATTGCAGGGTATATTCTTATCACCGAAACACCGATTATACAGACAGAGGGATTAATGAATAGTAACAAAATATTCTCACACAACATGAATAAAATTTATCAAATTATAATTCATTTATCAACAAAACAGGGGTTGCAATCTGTGCGTTTTACTTTTTTTTTTTTTTTTTTTTCTGGACACCATCATGAATGAGAAATTTTCAAATTTATTAATAATCTCTAGGCTATACAATCTTGGTACTTTATTGTAAATATACCAGATATATTTTGCGACACACCAGCAGCCGACGATACTACGCTCAAAGCTGGCAGGCGTGAGGGGCCGGATACGATCCCAGGTCACTCTCGTCGGCTTAGCTGTTCGGAGTTTTAAGTGGTTTTCTCCGAAACTTGCGTAAATACGAGCTAGGACCCTTTACAAAGACACACAAGGTGAGAACACCCCATCAGGCATAAGACCTTAGAGCAGTTAATCGACCTTACTTCCAAATCCAATCTAGTCCAGGTATATTTCTGCATGAAATTACTAGTGGCGAAAAAGGCGGTGTTTAGTAATATAAATCTTACTATCAATCTGATCTATTAGTAAAATATTATAGCCCACTTCTAAAAATTTCACATGTATTATGTATTTGTGAATGTAATAATAATATAAATGTCCATAGATTTTACAGCATTATGCATTAAATATTTGTATTGTTCTCTTCTGTTATACTAGATATATTCTGGAAAAAAAAATAGTGTGATTTTCGATATTCTTTACTAAAACTAACGTTTCAATTTGGTCAGTTGTTTTAAAAAAGGATTTAATATTTAACAAATGGTCTTTTAACATATATATATATATATATATATATATATATATATGGATATTTCCCTTCTTTATTCATTAAAAAAAAAAAAAAAATCTATAAATTCAGTTAAACAAAGACTTGTAAGCGCAGCAAAAAATGATTCTTCATTTTTCAATCTCAATACAGATGGCATCAGCAGTCTACAAATATACAAATGGTCTACAAATAAATGGCTCCAGCAACTTCTCACACTGCAGTAGCTATACGTTACAATTTAACTGCTAAAGATGATTGTTATGATTGTTGATCTTTTGTAACAGAGTAACTACCTGCCACTTTTTCACGAAAAGTTAGAAATTTCTCATTCTCGAGAGCAAGAATAGTGTTTTCAAACCTTAATTGGTGTCAGTTTAGACGCACATTTTTAAGGAACACGATTCTCACTCCTGAAAATTTCGAGAGCATTATTTTTACTGAATTGTAATGAATTAAAAATGCTAACAAATTAAAACATTCCCAATGATTTTTCTTTTCTTTTTTTAAAATCAAGTCCTATTTTATAAAAATTTCTTTAAGAATATGGATTCATGAAATATACGATGAGAAAGGTCTCAAAGTCATATAAAAACGCTAAAAGAAAACTGTAATACAATCTCAGTTTAGAGAGTGAAAAGAAAAATGCAATTTCAATCTAATCTCAAAGGTACATTTCCTACTGTTGCATCCAGACAAAAGAGAAGCTGAAAAAAAAAAATCTTAAAGAAGGTTTTTCTTTTCTTTCTTTTTTTCTTTTAAGTTTATTATTTTTAAGGTATTTCGATGAAACAGAGGTTAAATAACCTTGCTTATTTAATCTTCATTAGAGGTATGAAGTTAAATCGATGTCATAGAAAAGTAGTAAAAAATACTATTAAAAACGTTAAGACGTAATTCTTGAATTAAGTCTCTCTGTAAGCAAATAAATAAACTTCATTTCGTAGTTAAATAATACTTTATTAATTATTATTATTATTATTATTTTTTTTTTTGAAAACCTTTCTTCAACTATCTTTTATATGTAAAATATTAATATTATGATTACAGTTACATTTAACACTATTTTTAGAAATATTATTAAACCATATCTGACAAGCTGTTTTTAATTGGATCTTCATATAATATTGTGCTGTTTATTAGTATATTATATCGACATATCACTTGAAATGTTCATAACTTTCTGCCTTATGAATAATTTTTTTTTTGGTATGCATAAGGAAAAAATAAGATATGTTAAACATTTATATATATAAATCTATCTTCTTACTTTTATAATACAGGGGTAGTACTCTCCGCACTTTTTACAGGACGCTCACAGATATAAGAAATTTCCACCTTTCATGCCCCATTAATTTCATGCAGATATATTTATGGTATATTTACAGCAATGTGCTATGATTATAAAGGGTAGAGATTATTTTATAAAAATAGTGGTAGCAATAAATTAGAAAATTTTTATTCATGAGTGTGTCCTGAAAACAGGATGGAGAGTACGACGCCGGATATTATGAAAAAAAAAAAAAAAATGTTTGAAAGTAAATTTCTTCAAATATTTTTATGCAAATGAGGAAAATTAGTTTTTTTTCTTTATTCACTATAATTTTATAAACACATTTCCAAACGAGTTTGACATAGTTAGGCTTTTCTCGCAGTCCCAGGCATATAGTGATTCTCATAATTTAGGGCTATATCTAGCATTATGTTAAAAATAATAGCAAGGAACTCGGCTGTTTGCTAGGCTCCGTTGGAATAAGCGATCCCCCACCTTAATTTGCCATGTAATTTCATTCGTATGAGTTTCGTAATTTACTTTTTATCAAATTCAATGCTGTTTCCCATGAAATAATCTTTATAAAGCAAGTTTAAGCAAACTTTTACCCTGTTTACTCATTTTATGAAAATATTCATACCACTATCATAAGATATACATTTAAATTAAAAATATATATTAATAAAATATCTTTATGATTTGTCATGATCAATTTCTGTTCAAAAATTAACGTAATTAATACAGTTTCTGAATGATGAAAATAATTCCCCAAAATCACATTGATTTGAATTTATCTCTTATTCTGCTGTATAAAATATATCTCAAATTCCAATACACAAAGTTGAAATTCAAAAGCGTTATGGCCAATATCATAAATTATATTTTAAATTCGGTTGAATACTTTTTCGAATCCCCAATTCTTGAGATAATGTCTACAAAGTGAAAGATACAGACTAACAAACAAACAAACAAACGGATTAGCTATAATCGTACACCATGTAGACTTTCTTTTACAGATTCATTACAACTCAAAATTCGTAGAAACGGGTGAAACAGAATCTTAAATATTATATTACCTATACTTATTGTTTAAAAAAATAAAAGGAAAGAAATTGTAAAAAATAAAATGCTAGTTAAAATGAAACGCTGATTACGCATATATATATATATATATATATATATATATTGACTTTTACTTATTTGATTTTGATTTTTACTTATTTATTTATTTATTTATTTTTAGAAATAAAAATTGAATCTTGAGTATTATTTTTCACACGAGAGAAATACTAAAAATATGTAAAGTATATCTATTATTATAAGATTACACATTTGGTTGAGTTATTGACAGCTTCATGGGAATATGACGCGGGAAATGTCGCTTATAAAAAAAATTCTTATCTTTTATGTGCATTGTGAATATAAAACTCTCCTCCAATATACATGTGACAGGAAAAACATCATAAATTTAAATGTATGGACGACAAGAGTGTGAAAATGTACCAAGTCTTCAAAATCAAAATCTAGAATAACTATTCTCTTGAAAATGGGATTTAGGGTTTCGTGGAATGACATTTCAATGATTTCTTATTTCCGTTTGGAAGTCTACCTAGAAAATAAAATTTTGCGGATCATTTTTCATTATAATATAGGAAGTATTTGAGTCTTGTACATATAAGAGAAATAGCCTGGGGCTAAAGAATGTTTTCGTTTTTTAAAAATTCAAGAAATTTACATGTTTTCCTGAACAAATCTCCGAACAGAATTCAAAATAAATATGAAAATTATGCAAATAAAATACACGTGTGATATTATTTTTTTATGTGTTGGAGTTAAAAATTATAGTAATAAAATTTTGTTTTGAAAAAGAAAAAAAAAAAAAAAAAAGGTATCAAAATATAAATCTTGAATTTTATGCAATTAAAACTAAAGAATAATATATTAAAATACATTAAATAGTATGATAAAATTTTAAGTGCAGAATCAATGTTTAAAATGCAACTAAATTTTCTATAAAAGTATCCAATACATTTAAAAGTGTTTTAAATAGATTATTGTTTTAAAATATTGTATAAAGAAATATTTACTAATTTTGACAAATGCAATTAAAATGAAATAAAATATTTCTAATAGCCTATGCGTTATATACCATTTATTAAAGTATTAAAATTAAGAAATTTAATATGGATGTTTGAATGCAAATTTACAGATTTGAGGTATTTCGAAGGTAAGTAATAATAATAATAATAATAATAATAATAATAAACATTGCTTGCAAAAAAATGAACATAAATTAATATATTTCATTTTAATACTATTTGTACAGTAACAAAATTTATCTATTCCTAATATTCTGAGCAGAAACAATCATACATTTTATGAAAAATCACTATAATATATTATGATTTGAAAAAAAAAAAATAGACGACAGAAAGACTGGCATTCTAAACTGCGATTTAACTATGTTGGAGGAAGTTAAAAACCGAAAACGTAATATTAATTTTGAAAAAATATGTGTAAATGAATAAATAGTTTAAGGTATTACATTTAAAAATGAAATTTATTTCCTTACAATTCTTTTTCTCACTTTTAGAAACAATAACGAACTGTTCTAAATTAAAAAAATATATTTAAAAATCAAGAATGAAAAATTATGCACTACGTAAAATTTGCGGAACACAAACCAAAATTTCAGAAATACAGCAAAATAATCTTTTGCTATGATATATATTTAAATAAAGAAACCTAAACAAGCGTGGAATTCCCGCTGAGATCATCTGCCCATATTAAATAATTAAAATACCCTTATTCAGGGCCATCTATGGCGCAGTTGAGAAATCATCGAGCTCATAATCGGAAGATTGCACATTTGGTTTTCTGGGCGGCCAAACACATCATGTGCATTGTCATGGTTATTGGTACGCGAAAATCTATCATTACTTCAAACACCGCCATGTTCCATAAAATTATACCATTGTTATTAACGGAATGGAAGAGCTTTCCCCTCAACACAATGTCAAATTTATGATGACATTCCTCCGGACACCTCTAGGGTGAATTAAGTATCGTCATTAAAAACCCACTGTGCAGCTCTAGTGCACACTCCATTTTTTAATCAACTCGACCTAATTTAAACGAAAGTTGCTGTACGCCGGTATTGATAAACATTGTCATGTTGAAATTGTCAGCATTAAATGTGTATTAGGGTGGGTCGAAAAACAATAATTATTTTTTTTCGAAATGCTATACCGCGGAAAACTTGCCTCTGAGGTAGTTAAGTAACATGCAAATTAAGAAAAGAAATTTTATTGAACCCCCAGCTAGCGCATTATACTTAAAATTTCGATTTTTTCCCGAAACTCATGTCATTTTACTCGTTTTTTCACAATACTCAGCCAATAACATTTTAAACTGCTATAGTGAAAATCTTTTATTAAAAGTGTTGATAAACACAAAAAAAAAAAAAAAAAAATTAAAACCGTCAAAATCTTTCAATTTGCAGTAGCGCAAAAGACTCAAAAATCGGTAAATTATTGCATTTAAGGTGCGTACTAGCACCTTTGTAGTCAAGTATGCTGAGTTGTGTGTTAACACTTTCTCGACCGCATGTTTTTTGTCTTTTATACGGTAAGGTCCGCCTGTGGTCATTATTCTCCTCATTTACAATATTTAAGAATAAAACTTTCCATATTCACATTTATATTACAAATGTATATACATTGTAATTAAGCTTTTTCTATTCAGAGCATTTATAACCGTAGGGGAAAAAAACTTCGCGAGAAAAAATATCGCGTGAACAAAATATCGCCTATATAAATGAATGGAATGTAAAAAGGACTTGGTAATTATTAATAAAAATGTATAAAATTTCATGACAACACATACCACCGTCAGAGCACTCACATACTGACAAATCCACTTCCAAAATTGTTATAAATTTTGCTTAAAAGAGTTTAAAGACTATGTTAATTAACCTTTGTCAAGATTAGTCATAAAGATTTCAAGCGTACTTATCTATTTTAAAATTTTTAATTAAGGTTTCTGAACAGTGTTCAGCTTTGATGTCGTCAGCAGTGTTATACAATATTTTTAAAATGTATTTTGAATGGTGAAAAGCAAATGATAAAGTAACTTAAAACTAAATGTATATAAAATAATAAAATTCCCTTCTATAATATATTTATTTATTTTAATTAATTAATTAATTTAGACTTCTAAGGTCCTGTGGCCTTCACCAGAGATCCCACGTGACACAAATACAAATTTTGAAATAGATCATACTATTTTTTGACGCGATATTTTGTCCGGATCCCCCGTAGTAATGGCAATGTATTGATAGTACAAATATGAATATTGGGTATGTTTTTAAGAAATAAATAACATAAAAATTGAGAAAGAAACGCCCACTAGTGGAGTTAGAGATTTTCAAATGACGTTAATTTACGTCAGCTGTCGAGAAAGTGTTAGTAGCCCATTCCTTTTTTTTTACATTACACTACAATTAATTGTAATAGAATGACCATATAAAGTATATAGATAAAAGAAAAAATTAATGTTTACTTTTTATTATAGTAACATATTTACTAAAAATACAAAAAAAAAAAAAAAAAAAAAAAAAAAAACATTGCACTGCATTGCAAAATTTACATTCTATTTTTGGGTAGGCAAGTTGAAGCTGTACTTGCTGGCAATTTTTTTTTTTTTTTTTTTTTTTTTTTGTAAATATGTTACTATAATAAAAATAAACATTGATTTGTTATTTTATTTATATCCTTTATATGATCCTTCTATTATAATTAATTGTAGTGTAAAGTAAAAAAAAAAAAAAAAAAAAGGTAATGGGCTACTAACATTTTCGCGACCGATGACATAGATTCACATCATTTGAAAACCTCTAACTCCACCAGTGGGCTTTTCTTTCTCAAATTTTATGCGTTATTTATTTCTTTAAAATGTACCAAATATTCATATTTATAATATCAATATATTACGGATATAAATGCTTTGATTAAAAGAAAAACAAAATTTTAATGTATATCCATTTGTAATATCAATGTGAATATGTAAAATTTTGTTGTAAAATATTGTAACTGAGGAAAATAACGCCCATATTTGAACCTTACTGTAAAAAAGACAAAAACATGCGGTCTTGTAAGCGTTAACACACAACTCAGCACGCTTGACTACAAAGGGCTAGTATGCACCTTAAATGCAATAATTTACCGATTTCCGAGTCTTTTGCGCTACCGTAAATTGAAAGATTTTGACGGTTTTAAATTCCCCTACGGTTATAAATGCTCTGAATAGAAAAAGCTTAATTACAATGTATATACATTTGTAATATAAATGTGAATATGGAAAGTTTTATTCTTAAATATTGTAAATGACCACAGGCGGACCTTACCGTATAAAAGACAAAAAACATGCGGTCGAGAAAGTGTTAACACACAACTCAGCATACTTGACTACAAAGGTGCTAGTACGCACCTTAAATGCAATAATTTACCGATTTTTGAGTCTTTTGCGCTACCGTAAATTGAAAGATTTTGACGGTTTTAAATTTTTTTTGTGTTTTTCAACCCTTTTAATAAAGGATTTTCACTATAGCAGTTTAAAATATTATTGGTTGAGTACTGTGAAAAAACTAGTAAAAGAATCTGATTTTCGAAAAAAATCGAAATTTTAAGTACAATGCGCTAGCTGGAGGTTCAATAAAATTTCTTTTTTTTTATTTGCATTTTACTTAACTACCCCAGAGGCAAGTTTTCCGCGGTATAGCGTTTCGAAAAAAAAAAACATTATTTTTTTTCGACCCACCCTAATGCGTATAGCTAATTTTCTAATACCAAAAAAAATTCAAAATCGATCTTAAGGAGTTAGTATAGAATGAACTAAATAGAGCAGCATGTATTTCTTTAATATTTTAAACAATAAAGTGGAAAAAACGTAATTAACTAGCATTTATAAAATATAAGTGTAATTCAAAAATTATTTATATATACATTTAAACTTGTTAAAAATTTTTAAGACAAAAATTAGCGAAGATATTTTGTATAAATGACAACTCAAATATAAAATATCAAATGTAATTTATTAATGAATATTTATATTATTAGTGCAAATAAATAAATAAACTTTGAAACAAAATAAATGTCTAAAAAATAACTTTATGTAGAAGATAAAACAGTTCATAGCCCAGTATAATGTTCTTGAAAAATAAACTTTGTTGTAAAGAGCACTTCTTCAGAAACTCAAAAACGAATTATGAAAGTCCAAAAATGATATTCAGTCTTGTATTTAAAAAAATAAATAAATAAATAAATAAATAAAATAACTGGCATGGTTATAATATGAAACTGGATGTAATTATTTACTTCTCATATATTATTATTTCGTGTCTATCATTGGTATCGGCGGGGGAAAAAATGGAATAAATCAACACTAAGAAAAACTAAACCTATCATCTGAAAAAATAAATAAATTAATTAAAATAAATTAATTAATTAAAGTAAAAAGTAAAATTAAATAAATAAATAAAATAAAATATATAATATGTATGCATAAAGCGATTAATTTCTACTATCGCTAACCAGGAACACCAGATGAAAAACAAGTAAACAAGTTTGAATGAAAGAAAACAGCCAATAATCAATTGTTAGCTATTTCTTTTATAAATGCATGCAAACTGCCCAATGCAGGCGTAAAAGATTGTCTTCGGAAATCGAGAAAATTCTCCAAGAAATCACATAAAGTCATGAGTAACGAATTTCGTAACGCCGTGACTATCAAGCTACGTAATACCATGAATAAAGGTACTCTAATTTAGTAGATTGTAAATAGCAACCTATTCATCAAGCCTGATAAAACATCGTTTATTTTATCAAAGAAAAATTAATTGAAGTATGTATATCAAACTAAATAAAAATATAACATGACAGGATCTATTAAAATGCAAGTATATGGCTAACAGGTATAACATACTAGAATAACATTCAAATAAAAATCGACTTCTGTTATTGAAAAATAAATTCAAGAAATAGCA
This sequence comes from Salticus scenicus, assembly GCA_963930645.1. NCBI lineage: Eukaryota > Metazoa > Arthropoda > Arachnida > Araneae > Salticidae > Salticus > Salticus scenicus. The sequence goes on along the minus strand of OZ005656.1, from coordinate 47,209,617 downwards.
ATTCATAAGCAGTATCTATAGGGAAAAGAGCCCTAATTTTGTCCTTTTCTCTAATACCCCCCCCCCCCCGTTACTTCTTTGTTTATTCCTGAATGCTGTCACATGTAATGCAAGGTAGAAGAAACAGGAGGTATAACAAGTCAGTACTGAAAGTTTCGTTCGTCAAAATACATATATCTGCTATATACGTTAGATTTCCTGTTTTAAGTAGAGGTGAGTACTTACTGTGTCTTTTGTAAAATGTTATTTAGTGTACTGTACGTCATTTCTTCTCATACACTGCATGTATTTCATATTGATAAGATACTAATTGTTGCGTACAGTGAGTCTTTCGATGTTCAATTCTTTTTACAAGAACTGAAGCTCCGCTAGATTGGGAAGTAGCATGGTCCCAATTTCGTTCCCTTTACCGTCCCTTACACGGCGAAAATTTCATGATTGTAACTAATCAACCATCATCAAGTGGCCACGTTCAGCAAATTGCTGCTATTATCAACCTTAAAGACATCAGGAAAGTGCCAGTGATCGCATGATCGACTTCTAAAAGAGGAGATTCAGTAACATGCAAGGCCGTAGGCGAGGGGGGGGCGACGGGCCCAAGCCTCCTCCCCTCCGAAACAAATGCTGAAAGACTGTTTTCGAGTAGTCTCATGTATCAGGCAAACATTGCTGTCTTGAAAGAAAAAAAAAGTGAAAAGAAAAAAAAATGAAACCTATTAATTCAATTGGATTTCCCATTATGTTTTTTTTTTTTCTATATTTAAGCTCTAGAGCTTCGTAAAACCCATTCAACCTTAATCTCACTATATTTATTCACTTAATTTCATCCACCTTCTTGCTACAGTTATAGTAGACAATTCTACGTCATGAATTAAATGTTTTTACTTTCTTCTGTATTCAATACAAGAAAGTATTGGATTCGAAAAAAAAAAGTTGATTTCCGGTTTTTGATGGATTTACATGTTTTGAGAGTTCTAGAACACGGGTTGACCATTTTTAGAAAATGTTTATCTGTGTGCGACAAAAATTTTGTTCCAATTGTATCTCAGGAGCTACTGCACTGAACAGAATTACATACAAATTTATATGCAGCTGCACCATGACATAAATTAGTGCCTATTACTTTTTGGTGAAAATCTTTCAACAGGTGGCGTTGCCGTCTGGATTTTTCCCAGTTTTTAACTTGGCGGTACAGGGCAAAATTTCTTATAAATGTACACAAAAAGAAATATTTTTAACGAATCGTTATAAAATTAAAAAGAATTATTTATTATAGCAATAATTAAGTAGGCAAAAAATTTTGGATACATAGGAGCAACGCTTCTCCCCTCGAGGTGAAGATTCTACCCCCCACCCCCACCCTCCTCGAGTTCGATATGGTTATCTTTTAAAAGAACTCGTCAATATTTTAAAGACGAATAGTTGAACTATTGATCTATGGTAATTTGAATCTAAATTTTCCATTTTATTTTTTTCATTTTTTAAAAAACAAAAACAAAAAGGGGGGGGGGAGATATTTTAGTAAACATAACATTGACTTTCCTTGGACATTAAGTGTAACATTTCCTTTAAAAACAAATCATCCGCATTCATAGTGGGAATTAATTTTAATAAATAAAAGTTTTAATAAAAGGATTGGTATTGAGTGAATTTGTATACGTAAATATTGTCGAAAGGTTTGTATGCAAGGCCTGAATAAAGCAGGGGTATGTAAGACATGTGACCTAAATAGCAGGTGGCTATATAATACGCCCTGAAAATGCCATTTACCGTTATATGTCCTAAAAACGGTATCATATAATGCAAATACTGCCATATTACTCCCATAAACAGGGATATACGTACCGGTGTTTGTTAGTGCACAGTGCGAGGAGGAGGCGGACCCTCGAAACTATGTGTGCCCCGGACATCGCATGAAATTAATCAGGGTCTGTTTGTATAAAGCCTGATTAACATTGTGTGAGGCCCAGGGTAAACATACTTTTGTGCCCCCCCCCCTCCCATTGTTCGTACTGTGCATTATTTATCTAATGTTCATATACATACTTGTATATGAAACTAAAGTGACAGGATTTTGGATTTTATGATACCATTTCTGACATTTTTAGAGGAAAAAGTGCATTTTCAGAACCAGTTTTAGGGTCCTATTCAGAACCCAGGGCACCATTTGCTCCGTGTGCTCCTGTGTTAATCAGGCCCTTGTTTGTGTGTGCGTAGGTTCTTTTTTTTGGGTATACGTGTGTACATTATTATATCATATTCAATGACCTTATATTAGAAATGTGATCCCCCCTCCCCCCCCCCCCCCGAAAAAAAAAATCCTTACTACGGTCTTAATAACATGCATATGCTTCTACTGTTTAAATGCCTAATATTTCTTTTAGTTATTCTTGAATTGATTACTATAGTTCTTTTTACCTTTATTCATTCTGAAATAAATTTTGATTCATAAGTAAAGTCTCATTTCATTGGATTTTTTTTACGGTAGTTGAAATTAGGACCACTTTTTTACTTTTACCAAAAATAAGTAACTATTGAAACACGATTTTTTGACTTAGTAAAAATATTTTTGTTGCCAGTTTGGATAAGTTTGCATATTTGTAATAGTTAGTGATTATAAAATCCAAATCTAGTGAGTTTTCACGGAAAATTACAGCTTCCAAAGTCCTAACGGTGACTGGGGATCGAAATTAGATACTTTACCTTATAAATTTCTTTGAGTGCGCTTCATAAGAATTTTAGATAGACTGTATCCAATAACTTTTCTAACGAATTTTAATTGTAGAAGTTGAATAAAAAATTTATTAAATATATTAATCAATAAACAAGATTATATATTTAACAATCAAATTGCATGTATGGTATATATATATATATATATATATATATCGTTCATTTTAAAAGATAACGGGAAAAAATGTAAATTTTTAATGGTGAAAACGAAAACTGACAGAAAACATTAATACATGAAACTCGATGAAATTTTAAGGGGATATTTTGTTTATGTAAGTAGTTTTCTTAATAATTAAAAAGGCCATTAAAATTTAAACTGGCGTGGAACTAATATAGGCGACACAAGGATGCGGACCGAAATCAGGGCCTCAGGTCGAAAAGAGGGTGACTTAATACTTCTTAACTCTACAAAAACGCCGCAAAGAATATTATGCATTTCTTTATTTTATTTTTTATCGCAAGTCTCTTTTTAACGTACAAGCTATGAACACCCAAGTTTCACCAAGAAACTCTTATATCTATTGCGTTAAAAGGCTATAAAATAATATAAATCTAAAAATCTTTTCAGATCGTCTACAAAAGTGTTGTGATCGAAAGCTTCGGAAGGTTTAAAGAAAATTTATTAGAATTAAAATATGTTATCTGCATTGACAGTGCTCGGTTTTGCTATTACTATACTGTATTATCGATCAGTATTACTTATTACTGAAAGATAATGTGATTTATGGTCAGATCAAAATGTTCTTGTCTTTAACTTTTTAAGATTTTTTTAAAATCTTTTGATTGAGAGTTTTTTTTTTTTTTTTTTTTTTTTTTAAGTTTAAAAGCGGCTATTTTTAATGTAACTTCTTTATTCCACAACGTAATTATCTGGCGCCTAGTTTTGCCTAATTATCAGACTGATTCTATTATCAGATGTAGCCCTAAGGCAGACTTATGATTTATTCATTTTATAACCCCTATTTCTTTTTTTCTCTCTCTCTTTTATTTTTTAATTTCTTGTAATTTTTTCATCTACCCTATCAAAAAATGGTATTAATATCTCTAGAGAGATTATATCTGATTATATTTCATGATGTATTTTTGTTTAACAATTGAAAATAAAAAAACAAAAGAACTCACAAAATTCTTTCTTAAATATATAAAAACATTTTGCCGGTCCATAGTTCTTCTAATGTATTAACAACAACATCTATATTTGAACACAATAACTGCATATACGTGCAATGAATACATTAATAAACAAAACCCTCGATGGATTTGCTGCTAAACTTTCTTCTTTAAACTTTTTAATTTTTATTTTTTCTAATTTTTTTTAATGATTTTTCACTTTTTCAGTCGTCGCATTAGCATTGATCTCTTTTCAGAGATTATATCTTGTGTTGTCTAATATCCTATATTTGTCATAATAAGAAAAAATAATAAGAAAAACTTTAAATGTTTTCTTAAAATAAACAGAAAATATTTTGTCCAACCCTAAACTTTTTGCGAGTAACGCAATGCTATCCTTAATGTTTTTCATGTTTACTAGTTGTGTTTTCAATTATAATAAGTTTTCAATTTTATTAGGTGTAAGGGAAAGTTCTGTCGCTGCGTGGCACCCAAACAGAGAGTTTGAACACGAAACCATGCATATGATCCAAAGCAGTAGTCTGATGAATTCCAAGCTTGAAGCCCACTTCTGTGGAAGTTAACATGAGATTTGTCCTGATCATACTGTAGCGCTTCATTATTGACACTTGATGGCCTTTCTGATCTGGGCTCATCTTTCAAAAAAAAAAAAAAAAAAATCGCAAACCATCTTTGGCATGTTAGAGCTATTACTGCGGCCTCTCCAAACGCCGTCGCACAAGTTTCTGTTGCATCCATTGCGTTATTCTTTTTAGAACTCGTACAACATACAACGTCTTTGTGCACTTTTTCTTTATCAGTAAAGAGAGATGTACAAGTTTGAAAAAAAAAAAAAAAAAAAAAACTAAAATAAGAAAAAAAATGTGTATAAATCATCAATTATACTCTAACCTAACTGCTTAAACCAGTTTCAGTCGATAATCGACAACGCATAAAAGGGCAAGTTTTCAAAAACGATAGAAATTTCCCTTACAACTAATAGTTATATTTTGTTGTATTGTATATACAGTTGATTCATTCAAAGTTTATGTTTCTATTCCTAGTAATTTCACTAGGGGCCAATTTCTGGCGCAGCTGTTACACCATTTTTTTTTTATACAGTGATCTTTTATAGTAAGTTCCTGCGGTTGAATAATGAAAAATGATAATCAGAAATAACAAGAAGCATTTCTCTCTCTCTCTCTCTCTCTCTCTCTCTCTCTCTCTCTATATATATATATATATATATATATATATATATATAGAAAAATATATATATATATATATATATACATATATATATATATATATATACATATATATATATATATATATGTATATATATACACTGCAAATAAAAGGGTCTTAAAGTAAGACATAAAAACAACTGAAACGGCATTTAAGATACGTAAATGTCTTAAAATGTACCTTAGACGTTATAGATATTTTAATTTAAGACAGAAATATGTCTGAAATATCAATTCAGACACTAAAACGCCTGAAACACGTAAATACGCGAATTTTCAGACAGCAAAACGCGTTTGAATTTTCAGACACTTTAGAAATTCAGACACTTGCATTACTTAGAAAATTTTTCATATGGAATCTAGTTTAAGAAAATATGCTTATCCTACTTCTTTTCACATTCAATAAATGTATTATTATTTTATATAATAAGCAGTTAAACTACTTAAATTATGGTAGCTTTATGAAATTATATTTTTATGGAATAATACTCTAAGGATGTGAATGTTATTTGCATGCTATTATCTTTAACACAATTCATAAACAACATATTTAGACACAAAGCTTATTTTTCCCCCCTCCCCCCCCCCAAAAAAAAAAAAAAAAAAAAATCTTTGTCTTTAAAGCTTTCTTATATTAATTGAAAAAGTGTGAAGACGGCAAGTAATTTGTAGAGAAGAAAGCGAATTTATAAGTGAATAATCATGAATAATTTGTGCATATTTTTCTTTTTTCTTTCTTTCTTCTTCTTATTATTCATTTAAAACCCTTTTTCTTTCACAAATTCACCTACATCTAAGTGTAAAACTACAAGATTTCCTGTATTCATGATTACAGTTCGTTTTCATCTAAATATCACTTTAAGGAAAGAATTCGTTATCATCGAGGAATGAAACCTTCACATACTTGTTATGCATTATTAAAAAATTCTGGTCCTCTAAATATGAAATTTAAGAAAATAATATTTATCAAGTTTAAGATACCATAGTATCAATAGTTTTATGGCAAAAAATTAGAAATAAAACATAACACTGGGGTTAGTTTCACGAATACTGCAGTATATTACATTATAAAAACACCTATTACCGTATTCGACGGTAGCGTGATTGGTAAATACTTCACTCCGACGATGCTTAGTACGTGGTTTCTGTTTCCTTAAACAGTATGAGTTTGAATCCCAAAGCTGGAAAATGTGACTTTTTTTTTTTCTTATATAAATATTTCATTCATGCTCTAAACTATTCCAAAATACATTTTTAACAGAAAAACATAATCGCACGCCATATTTATTTATTTATATATTTATTAAAAAGCCTTAAAAACGGTAGTATTTTTAAGCCTAACATGGCGGTGTTTTTAAGCCTAAAACATGGCGGCGTTTTAAGACACTTGCAATATCTTAATTTCTGATGCGAAAAGGTGTCTTAAAAAGTAAGACTATTTTTTTTGCTTAAAAAATGACCATCCATTTAAGACACTTTTTAAACTGAATTTAAGACATTTACGTTTACAGTGAATAATTCAAATAAATTTAAATTTTAAAATTTTTGAAACTATACAATTTTCATGAAAATGATTACAATAATAGTAAATATTACTGAGTCAGAGACTTTTACTATTTAATCTAAAGTTACATAAATTTTACAAATACCTGCAATATATATTTTACTTTAACAAGTTTTACTCGGAAATTTCTTTATACTAGCAATATTTTAAGTGTTTTGTACAAGTACTCGATATTTTATAATAACGTAACTTAAATAACTAAGAATATCTGAAAAAAAGAAAAAAAAATCCTCTTTATCGTTTTATTTCATAAATCCAGTTAATTTAAAAATATATAAGAATAAGAACTTGAAACGAGTATGACATGACAGGCAAGGAACAAAAAATTAAATTTGGAAACGTTACCTCTGACTGTCAGTTGAATTTCCGCTCTCGTTTCTCCTGCTTCATTTTTTGCAAAGCAAACATAAAATCCCCCATCTTGCTGATTGACATGACTAAGAAAAAGTGTGCCATTTATTAAATGGCGCTTTTCGTCGTTTCCTGAAATTTCAAAATTCTGTCCAGGTGATCTTCGACTCCATCTGAAAATATAAAGTTATTTTTTAAAACATATGGAAATGTTTCTATTTTTGAAAGTAAGTTGAAAATAACTTTAGATAATAAAAATCTAAGTCATTGAAATATACTTAAACCTTTTATTAAAAATAAATTAAACGGATTATTTTAATTTGTGGCTGTAAATCTGTATGATGCTTATGCATTGTGTATAATTTTTATTATGACAGTAAATAAATTGAAATTTTATCACTGATATATCAGTATTTATATGAATAAATAAGACTTATTAATTATGACTTTCTATAGAATAACAAACAGTACATACCATGAAAAAAGTAAAAGCTCAGTGACATTTTTATTAGTTTTATACTGCAGTTTTATGCATATATATACATTAAATGTAAATACCACGTAATATTGTTCATTAAATTGCAGTGCGATTTAGTGAGTGTTTATTATAATAAATTTTTTCCCATGTAGAATTTATTTATACTCCTGTTTACAGAACATTAAATCCGGAATTTTTTTTTTTTTTTTTTTTTTTTTTTTTTTAAACTACGCTTAAGAAATATTTAATTGTCGTACAACACTTTTAATCTGATTTATTTGATTTTGGTTTGATTTATTGATTACACATATACATCTGACTTGTTTGCTTGAATCGACGTCCGCTTGTAAATCTTCTTCAGATAAAGACAGATACCACATGAAAGAATTACAATACGAAGAATTGAAGAAAAAAAAAAAAAAAAAAAAAAAAAAACAGGGCCAGCACGGGAGTCGAACCCCCTCTCCTACGCTCGAAGGCAAATATCAGTATGATGAAATAACCATTCGGCCACAGAGGGCCTTCTTTTACTCTAATCATTTCTTATTTCAATGTTACCAACTGTACGGATTTGTCCCTACAAATGGGGACTTTTAGCAGTTTTCTTTTTGTAAGGATGAAGTAGGGAATTTTTTGGGATACTCTTCCTCTTCAGGACATCCTAAGAATGAAAGTAACCTCTAGATATGCTCAGCACTAACTTAAGGACTTTTACAGTAAATGTAGAGACATTTTGCGCTGTCAGTAGAGACAAGGAAAATTTGAGTTGGCTACACTGGTTATTTATATAAATTATGGGGTGTTATCAAAATAAACAAATGATTTAACAGCAATGATTTCGTGCTATTTATACTTGTATTTATGAAGCATACTATACAGAAAATCACAGCCACTTTGTACTATTTTCTGATTTACGGAACTTCAATTACTTTAAAGTATTATTCTATAAGAATGATGAACTTTCTCCTGTTTATTGCAAACATTTATTTCATTTTATTGTTTTACAAAAATTAATATTGCTGATCAGCTGATAATTTCTTAAATCCAAACACTGTATTTCGTTTCTATGCAACTTTACAAAAATTAAATCCCTTTATGTAAGACACAAAATTTATGTAAGATTTATTTTATTAAGTTTATCATGATTCTCTAACTTCTAAATTCTTTCTATCTTATATTTAAGAATAAAACTTTGAATAGCTTTTGGGATAACTAGTCTCTATGAACATTCCTTATATTTATGACATTTTCCATGTCCATTATTAATAGATGCAATAAACCTTACCAATGTTATTACGAATACATAACTAGCTGACAAAAGTTCTCCTGTAATATCCAGTACATGACATCAATTACTAAAATCCTACTTAAAGTTTCATGCTATCAGTATTAGAAAGAAGATTTCCGATTTTCTCTTTAAACATTGATAAATATTTTCTATATTCATATGAATGGGAAATGATTCATATCATTTTAAGTGTTTAATATTTACGTGCAATTTGATGAAATAGAAAGAAATGAAGCAACTTCAGTTCATCAAAAGTTTTCCGCTAATACAATTTTTAAAAAAACATATTTTTCTTATTTTAATCTACAAAATATTACTTATAATGATATAAAAAAGGAACCATTCAATTAAAAATAAAATTTCTATATTAACAACAAAGCTAGAAAAATTTACAAAGTTTAGTTTAAAAATTATTATATTTTGTTATATTTCATATTAAACTCTCTGTTTAATTTGAAGTTTCAATAACTTTACAATTTTATAAAAAAAATGATTCAAGTTAAAAACAGTTTTTTTTTCATTCTATTATATATTATCATAAATTATATACCCGTATATATAGAAATTTACAAATGTTGATAATTTCGTAGATACATTTACTTTTTCTGCTTTTAAATTATGTAAAACGAAATTGTCATATTTAATATAGGATTCATTTTACGGTCCACCCCACCCTTTTTCTTTCACCACTAATATAAAAGGTTTCAGTGGGAATACCAAATTATTTATTTTTTTTTTTAATAGTAAAAATAAAATAATAATAAAAATAAAAATAAAATACAACACCACCACAGAATTGGCGTTTAAAAGCAATAAGTATAAAACTTTGAATAAACACTATAAATACTACAAGTCGCATGCGTTGTCGCTTTGATAACAGCACTCGTGCCTACTTTGTCCGCTTGGTAAAGGGTCGTGTCTTCTTTCGACTCCAAAAAATTTTTGTGACTTCTAGTATTTAGGGTGTTTCTTCAAAGTTTTATACTTATAGCTTCAGTAATTATTTGAAATGATTTTCCTTCGATTGGATAGGATGAAAATTGCTATAAAAATAGTATTTAATTAAAGGACAACTAAAAATCTTGTAATATTAACACTTCAAGTGCTAAGTGCCTACTGATGTCCATTCTTTAAATTAAGCATCAGACCGCATTCTTGAGGGTGGGCATTCCTTGTATGAATTGCTGGACAAACATTGTTATTTATTTTTATTGAAAAACTACTTGATTTTTTAACGTTTTAGATAGTGTATGGCCAATTTTATAAAAAGACTTCAAAGTTAAAAGTGATAAAGGACACTGGTGAAAATACTTGTAAGTGAAATGCTGCCATAGGCGACTTTTTTACATTCTTTTTGTACTACTATTTCTAAAAAATAAAACTTATAATACATTTTTCCGAGTAAATATGCTTTTGCCTGCATAAATTTATTATGAATTTTGTGTTATGAAATTAGTGGTATGAAAATATACACTATCTATCAATAAATATTTGGCCACTTTCGAATTTAGACTTTTTGTCAAATATCTAGAAAAATTCTTTAAGAATTATGTTGAAACTTCGGTTGTATAAAGAACACATTACACCTCACATGTTTCAGCAAACTTTTTTTTTCTCTCAATACTAAAAGTGGATCAGTGGAAAATTAAAGAAAAATCAAAATCTTTTGCACCATCCTGTAAAAATAATACTTGAAATGTGCTTTAACTGTAGTATGTCATTATGAAGATTCATTTAATTATCTGTATACATTTTTATGAGGCTACCATATATATATTCATAGAGTTATAACGATTTCTTTAAAAAAAAATGCAAAATAAATTACAACTTTTTACTTTCCGAACAATATAGTGAGGTACAAGGATTTCCTACTTACTATTTTTACGTAGATACATATGCGTTTGTATGTGACTGAATACGATAGCGTCTAAAAGCTTTGTTCAAATGAACTAAAATTTAGTACATATGTCTTCATAGCACGAACTCTATTGATTTTGGTGAGTGTAGCACTTATAGTTTTTTTAGAGGGACACTAAGAAATATTCTTTATTATTATGGTCTACGGGCCCAAATTTTGTAAAGTGCGATAGTGTCTAAACACCTTATTCATTTGAGATGAAAATTTATACACACGTTATAAGTCACCGTCAAATAAAAAGTATAAATTTTGGTAAATAGTTTAGCTTTTACTTTGAGAGGAACTGAGATTATATTCATTCTTTCTTTCATAACTTTTTTTATTTACATGACATATGTTTGGAACTGTGATATAATTTGTTCAATACTTTGGGCTATAAATTATATAAACGGAAGTTTTATAAATCTTGTGCATGTGTAGTTAAAAATTATTTATATTTCGTAAGATATGTAATTTTTTTTTCTGATTACAGTATGCTGTGTCTAATGTAGTGTGCAATGTATCCTACGTGTTATAATTAAAACGTGTTTTTTTTTTTTTTTTTTTTTTTTTTTAAGAATACTTATAATCACATGCTACAAACAAAATGCATTTCAAGCATTACTTTTTACTGGCAGAAAATATTTTGATTTTCCTTTAATATTTCACTCGTTCTATTTTCCTCCACGGATTTTTTTTTTTTTTTTTTACTGAAATGTATGAGGTGGAGCATGTTCTTTATACTCCTAAAGTTTCAAGATAATTTCTGTAATATTTGTCTAGATATTTGACAAAATGTCTAAATTCGAAAGTGTACAAATACTCATTGGTAAGTAGTGTACATACACACACACACACACACACACACGCATATATATATATATATATTCATTAATTTTGATAAGTTTATGGTTTTAAGTTAAGATTTTTTGTGTTACTTTATTGATTCGATTGTTTTCCTGGCTGTTAATTAATAGATCTGGTTTCTTTACATTAGTGTATTTCATCTACTGATAAATTTTTTTTAATCTTATTGGTCATTGGTGTTTCAATGATCTTGTACCTGTTGCTTGGCTTCTACTATGCTTAATAGATCATCTTTATTATATATATATATATATATATATATATATAGAGAGAGAGAGAGAGAGAGATAAAGGTCGCCTGTAGGAGTGCGGTATGCAACACTCCAATATAATTTTATAAATTTAATTTTATGCCAATCATTAAAATGATCTTAATAACATATTCTTCATATAACTGAATTTTTGTGTGTCTGTAGTAAGATTTAAAGATGTTTTAGATTAATTTTCTTTAGCTGTGCTTGTTTATACTTCGTTTTTATTTCGCTTGTTTCACTTCGCTTGTTTCAATTTCGTTCCAGTTCATTTTTAACGCTCTAGAAAGCCTAATAATATATTTTAACTTAGCTTTTCCGTCCTAATATGAAGTTTTTTTTACTAAACTGTACTCAATATTTAATCTTATATTTTCTACTATATTTTGAAATAATGCAAACATCCGTATGTTATTTTATATTCTAAATGCAAATAATATAGTAAGATGACTCGTCAGCAGTATATATATATATATATATATATATATATATATATATATATATATATATTATGTATTGTTCTTCTCTAATTTCAAAAATGAATAAATACAGCCATTTGCAAAAGTTTAAGACCAATTACCGATTTTCAGTATTTTAACTCATTGCATCATTTGTGCAGATTATTGCATCATCTCATATGCTGCTTGCGTCAGACGCATTCTACTGCTATAAATAAAGGTGCCCAGCACGTTTATCGGCAGTTGTTTATTGGAATCTGCCGCAGACAGTGTTGTTGTGTAATTATTGCAATGAGTAAAAAACCTTTACTTACTGTTAAAAAAAGGTCAGAAATATTCACCCTGCATAAAATTGGATTTTCTGAGCGTCAAATAAGTTCAAGGGTAAATTTGAGCAAGACTGCTATGCATAAAGCTATCAGCAAATTTAAAATTTCGGAAAAATTCGTGGACCTTAAGAGCCATTTATTTTTCATACTTGGAGTAAGTCGAGGTTTCCTTGCGGGTTTATGGGATGATAAATGAAAATATTTGACCAAAAGTCTTGGAATCGTACTCAAACTGATGTTGGTGCCTTATGCAGCCAGAGAATGTCTAATCGTATTACAGGAGGTTCTTGGATCTCGTACGACCATCCTTATCACATGATCATCACGCGCACTCGTTTTTCTAGGGCGACCGTTTCTCTTAAAGTCCACAAATTTTCCCGATATTTTATATTTACAAATAGCTTGACGCATAGCTGCCTTGCTCACATTTACCCTCAAACTTACTTGACGTTTAGAAAATCCAATTTTATGCAGGGCCAATATTTCTGGCATTTTTGTAACAGTAAGTGAAGGTTTTTTTTTTTTTTTTTTTTACCAATTACAATAATTACACAACAGCACTGTCTACAACAGAATCCAATAAACAACTGGCGATAAACGTGCCGAGCACCTTTATTTATAGCATCTTTACTTATCTCTGCTTTGATGCAATGTGATAAAATACTGAAAATCGGCTACTGGTCTTAAACTTTTGCAAATGACTGTAAATAAATAAATAAATAAAATAAATAAGCGAAAATAAAAATAGTAAAACAAATTAAAAATAAATGTTGTAAATTATGTAAAAATAAATAAATAAATAAATAAAATATAAAAGCTAATTTGTGGTTAAATCAAACAAATTACTCTTTTTACTTTTTCCACGCCTAAATAAAATATTTGTACTTAAAAATAGTGTTAAAAGCAACTTTTGGGAAGTATTTAATTTTGCGTTCATAAATTACATGCATAATTGAAACCGCGTAACGATTAACTATTGTTTTATTATATTTTTTTCTTCTGACACAAATGAAAAATTATTACATAAATAATGTGATTAAAGCAACATGGAAATATTTTCGAAATCTAAAGTATTACAGTTTTTGATGTATACCGCAATAGAAAAATTATAATATGTTTTTATGAATTTATTTTTTACGTTCATACATTATATTAATATTTACAACTATATTCCAGTTAACTATTGTTTTGCTATTTTATTTATTTATTTATTTATTTATTTTTATTTATTTATTTATTTTTTTGGTACAACTGAATTATATACAATAAAGATTGTGATTAAAACAACTTCAAAATATCTTCGAAATCTTTAGTGCTACAATTTGATGCAGTAACAACATTACAATATACTATTCTAGGATATATGCATTTTTTATGTTTATAAATAACATTCATATTTATAACTCGACTTCGAGTAACTTTTTTTTTTTATTATGTTCTTTTATTCTGATACAAATAAATAATTCGTTAATAAAGAATCAGCGAATCGTTTTCGTTTATTTTTCGGCAAGTATGATCATTTATTACGAGAATCTGGCCTTTCCCAGCAAATAAACTTCTCTTTTGTTATTTCGGTTCTTACAAAATAAATGAAATTATTATTAAGAGGTTCTGAACTTGCTTAAACAATATTTCTTCGTAGATAACAATAAATTTCTTATTGAAGAACAGTATTTTAGTCAAATAAAATACATTCATAATAGTTAATTATTTATAGGAATTATGTAAGAATCATAATAGGCTTAACATTATTGTTCTCATAATGTTAGTGATATATTAAACAAATATTTAGAATAACAGCAAATGTTTGTTATTCTCGATTAAATATTCTATTATCTGGTATTGATTTGTGATAGCAATGTTATAGGCTATACAAATATTTAACGAAAGTCAAAATTTCTTTTTCTGAGAACATCTAATGCAATTTTAATTTTTTTTTTTTTTTAATTATTACTTATTAGTATGTAATACGTTAAAACTTTTATAAATAATAAAATATTTTAAAATAGATGAATAGCAAAACAAAATAACAAGATTTACTTTTTGTGTTCAATTTTAATCGGTAAAAATAAAAAAATAAAAAAAATCTTAAAAGATTTCTGGAAAATAATAATAAAAATAATAATATTTGATGAAATTTAAAGGGAAATTTAATTTTTATAATTTATAGCAAAACTTATTTATAGCAAAAATTAATTTATATATTATATATTAATTTATTATATTATATAATTTATAGCAAAATTTAATTTATAGCAAAACAAAATAACAAGATCTACTTTTTGTGTTCAATTTTAATCGGTAAAAATAAAAAAATAAAAAAAAATCTTAAAAGATTTCTGGAAAATAATAATAAAAATAATAATATTTGATGAAATTTAAAGGGATATAATTTTGTAATTAATTAAAAGTCCTATTTTATATAATACACTTTTTAGTACAAAACCTTTTTTTTTTCTTTTATATAATAATAAACATCCATATTTCAACTCGACAAATTAAATATTTTAATAAAAGAAATTTTCATTTTAATGAGCGTTTTAAAAAAATCTTTAAAATAAAATTTATTTATTAAATTATTTACTTATTTTTTAAAATAAGTTAGTATTTATATCTTACTATTATTATTACTATTATTATTTGAGTAAATTTGTTGAAAGCTTTCTAAATTAACTATTTTAAAATAAAAATATAAATTTATCAGTCTATGTACCCATTATTGAAAATAATATGTCTTCATTATTCAATATATGTACACATTTTATTTTAAAACATAGCAAAATAATAATTTTCGTCTTTAAATAAAATACAAATTATACAAAGAAAATTGTTCAAACCATTATTCATTTCATTTATTAATACAATGTAATTAATTTTACTATTTTTTTTTTGGCAATAACTACTATCCTGCGAATGAGTGAAATTAAATCTATCTCCTTTCAATTTATTCAAAAAGAGAAAAAAATAATAAATAAATAAAAATAAAAAAAGTATAGTTTTCTGTTGCAATTTATTTTCATGTTGCAAAAAATAATGAAATCAATTTCTATTACTTTTTATTATTAATATATTATGGATGAAGGCCACGGTAGGCTTCTTTTTATTTCTTTAAATTATTAAACCTATAACCGTTGCAGACGGATTTTTCCGCTTCTGTTTTTTGTCGCTAGAACGTTGTAAGCGGCTTTTTAACCCCATTAAGTGTAGTTAGATCGTTACAAACTTTTTTTTAAACTATAATTTCTTCTCCTAAAACGTTAAAGTCGGCTCTTCTCAAGTTTAATTCCCTCCCTTGAACTTATGGTGATTGACAAGGGGATTGAACTATCGGCAAAAAGGAAAGGTAAATTTGTTGGCGTGTCCTATTGAGATAACGATAAACTTATAATGGGTAAAATTCCAAGCAGCTTTATTTTTTGTAAAATACAGGACAACTACATTTTAGGAAATGGAATTCAACATCTTACTCTTATGAGATGTGAAATAATTATTGTTTTGTTATACTGAAAATGAATTTATTTATTTATAGCTTATATAATAATGGGGAAAAAAAGGAGGGGATATGAAAAAATATATACATTACATTCATTTTATTCAAAATAATATTTTATTTTATTTTTAAATTCGAGTATTAGCACACTAGAAAAACCAATAAAAAATATTAATATTCTAAAATTTAATTTTAAAAGTGAAAATAAATAGAATTGCTAATATTAATTTTAAAAGTTTCTTTATCTGTATTGCATTTTAACTTTCTCCTCCCCATAGGGTCGAGAAAGCATTGTTTTAGAGTTAAATTTTCAAACGTGAGTTTTTGTTATATTTACATGTTCTGAGGTCCCCTGAATATGAAAATCACTTTTTTAGCGAATGGTCTGTGTGTCTGCATGTGTATCTGCCTGTCTGTGTGGATGTATGTGTTTCTGTTATCAGTATATCTCAAGAACAAATAGTAGCAGAAATCCCAAACTCGGTATTCTAAATGTGTATCATATAGGGATGCTGCCGTAAACTTTTCATTGAGATGAAGCAAATGATTCGTGTACAGTTACATTGAAAATTATTCAAATACATTATGTCTATGGGGGGAATTGCAGGTAAGTAGAGTTTAACATCTATAGGCTGCACTAAACCAAATGAAACGAATATACATTTTTTGTAATAGAGATAGTCAACTGGGGAAAAAAATGTGTAAGTCGGAGCCTCGTCGCCCGACTGGGGGGAAGTCCCCTCTCGAGCGGAGTAAATTTTTATGATGGGTATCTTTCAAAAGATCTCGCCAGTACCTTTAAAACGAATGGTTGAACCATCGATCTGCGATAATTTAAAATAAAGTTACTGATTTTTTTCATTTTTTTTCATTTTTTTTTTTTCTTTTTTCTTTCTTTTTTTTTTTTTTTTTTTTTACTGTAATATTGAGAATAAATTCAACTTTTTTTTGTATATTTAGTGTTACACTACTTCTCTAATATGAAAATCGTCTGTATTATCATAAAAAATATTTTTTTTAAATAATAATTTTAATAAATTATTTTTTTAACAGAATTATTTTTTAATAATCGAAGGTAATTCTGTATAAATGTAGGTGCATTAATGAAATGGGGGATTGAGGGGATGGTAGTCCCCCTCACACAGAACTAATTATCACATAAAACTCTTCTGAAGCTTAATTTTAATTGTTTAACATAGGTTTACATAAAAGTACTCGTTATCTTACCTCTTAATCTCCTACCTGTATTTATAGTATTAAATTTCATGGTAAGAGAAAGTCGTGTGAGTGGCACACCAGATTATTTTATTTAACACACACACACACTCATATGTATATATATATATATATATAATTTCCATTTTTGATATAAAAATTCTATTCCTCTTTTGAAAGGATCCCCCTAAGATCGATAGGTTCTATCTTCGAAGTTGGTAGACGGGAGGTTCTGTGTTTGATTACAGGTCGCGCTCGTCTGCCTAGCAGTTCAAAATTTTCCTTGAATTTCCCCGCAACTGTTGCAAATAAGGCCTAGGACTCCTTAGAAAGACTTCCATGGAGGGCTCTCACCTTAAGGCTTAGGACACTAATGCAGTTAATTGACCTTAATCCTAACACCACCTTAATCAATATTTCAATTAAAAAACATATTGATAAAATATTTTTTTAAAGATAGTAATAATTATACATAAAAAAAAAAAAAAAAAAAAAAAAAAAAAAAATTTCAAAATTTGATTTGACAATTTCAGCTCTTGCACATGGTTTTTGGCGTGCTAAAACTGAAAATAAGACCTTCCAGACTTTTGTCAATACATGGTGTCTACCGAAGCAATTTTTTCGTTTTCGATAGTTTCTAGTATGTTTCCATAATTAATAATAATCAATTATAGAAATCAATTAATTAAAATCAATCATTCTATAAAAGTTCTATATAATCATTCTATATAATTTTGTAGGTGGTAGGTTCGTGGAAAAAGTTATGTTAGTAGACGTATTCTACACGGAAAAGTCTATACGCGATAGGAAGTTTTCAACACACCAAAATTATCATATCAACATTTTAGATGTAGACCTGTGTTATTCGTTTCAAGTCTGGCTCCATTGCATAGTGAACTGGCCATAATGCAAAATATCAAAACTTAATATGATGCTATATAGTAAGAAAACACCGCAGGATTGGCGTTTTAAAGTAATAAGTACAAAACTTTGAATAAAACCATAAAATGCAATAAACTAGCAAAATTAAATGAGAAAAATATTAATCAAAGCAAGTTCTGGCATTTTATGTCGTTTATTCAAAGTTTGAACTTATTACACCGAGAAAAAATTCTGTAACTGACATCTAGAATCTAGTTTGTGACTCCAGTAAAAATAGTTCATGTGTTCTTGATAAATTCTAGCTCCCTTTGAAAGCGAGTTCTAGAAACCCCTATTAGAATTCTAGAGCATTTACCTACATTATCGAGGTCAAACGTATTTAAAAATCTCTGCAAATAGATGTGTATACAAGAGGCGTGTTTTAGCAACTATAATCTTGGTATATGATGACCCGATTCTAGATAACCAAGCGAGACTTTCTCGCAATACAAAAGATTCAGAATATTCAGAGTATTGTTTCACCATCTAGAAATGTGTACACTAGAAATTCTCGATTATTTCGTCTATTCATCTTATTGGCATGCCTTATACGCATAACTCGGAAATCTATATTTCTAGTTTAGGGATTTAGAATTTTTCTTTGTTTTTTCTTCGTTCTAGATGAAAGCGGAATATATATATATATATATATATATATATATATATATATATTCTGATAGTAATATGCTGCTATTTTAAATATTTTTTATTGAATTTTATTTAGTAAAAAAATAATTTTCACTCTTCTTATTTTGTTATACATAAACGAAAATAATATCGTACTAGCAACGATATGCATATATTCGTTAAATTCGTTTTATTTTATTTATTTATTTATTTAGATGCAAATTTGTCATTTTAAAATACATCGTGACACTACTTCTGCATATACCTTCAAAATATTTCTATAATTTAATAAAATAAATATTCTTTTCCAAAATTTTACATGATTATATTCTGTATATAAAGAATGTAAACCTCAAATACAAGAAATGAAGATTTGAATTGAAGTACTACACTTTTGATATCAAACATTAATAACTTTTCAGTTTTGTCAAATAAATATTTAAAATTTTATATCACCTATAAAATGGTGCTGGATGTCCTTGTGCTACACATGGAAGTAAAGCTGTATCACCTTGATTGGCTACAACATGTCGAATGACGTGCGTCAGACGAGGTGGGACATTTGACTGGGGATCTGAAGAATAATTAGTATTAAAAATAACTGGCAATAATAAAAATATTGATAAAAAATATTTTAACATCATATAGAGTCAAATTTACAGAAAAAAGTATATTTTATACTGAAAAAAAAAAAAAAAAAAAAAAAAAAAAACCTTTAACTCTTTACTAACGTTTATCTCTATTATTTTCCTTCGCGTGAATTAGTTTCTTTTC
Organism: Salticus scenicus; assembly: GCA_963930645.1. Classification (NCBI taxonomy): domain Eukaryota; kingdom Metazoa; phylum Arthropoda; class Arachnida; order Araneae; family Salticidae; genus Salticus; species Salticus scenicus. Next base: position 47,190,018 of record OZ005656.1, on the reverse strand, counting down.
TTCTTAATGTAATTGTTCATACAGCATAGTTTCGCAAAAAATTAACTTATTTAAGGCTATTTTCTATAATGAACTTTGTTTCGAAATTTCAAACGGAAAATAGATATGCAATAGTTGTATTTAAATCAAATTAATAAATTTACTATAAATCACACGTACAAATTATATTTATGAGCGTTCAAATATTTTTAAAAAAAATTTTGTGCTGTTATACAAAGACTGAAAAATAAAGAAACTAATACACACTTTGTTCACCGGTCACGAGGAGTGCTGCTAGATTGAGGGGAATTTTTATTCAATATCCACCTTTAAATTTTAATTGTAACGGTTACCTCATCACTTTGGCGACAATTTTGTAAAATGTCTTCGGAATATTTAGGCAACCGTAACAATTAAAATTTGGTAGTCGCTATTGAATAAAAAATTCTCACAGTCTGGTAGCATTAGTCACGAGTTAATTCATTTCATTTAAAAGTCCCCTCCCCCCTAAGTGTTCTTCTAAAACAGTAAACAGTACATCATAAAAATTTAAAAAAATAGATTTTGTGCTTCTGTATTCAATTTATTCAATGCTACCAATGCATGTATTTTTAAGTGACAATTACTGTATCAATTGCTGAAGATGAAGCTTTTTTTTTTTTTTTTTTTTTTTTTTTTAATCTTAATAGAAGAAAACAAGAGAAATTTTGAAATTCCAATAGAAGAAAACGAGAAAATTTTTAAAAGCTTAATAAAAGAAAATGAGAAGAAAAATAATATAAGAAAAAACGAAATACATAATCATGTATGGTTTTCATATCTTTCATTTCATATGTCTAAAATTATTAAAGTTAGTATCATTACTTTTGTAGTTATAAGTTGTACGTGTGGCACAAATACAACTCAGTAACTAAAACACTAGATACTTTTAAATATATCTTCATAAACATATTAATTCTTATTTTTATATTTTACAAACATATAAATTTTTAAAGAAAATTAATTAACTTAAAAAGTTTGAAAGAAAACATAAATTTTTAAAGAAAAAAAAAATTAATCATTAACTAATGTATTTGCAACCAACGTATATATCTGATACCTAAAATATTTTTTATTTTTAACAGTATTTTAAATGCATAAATTAATAAACTACGTGCTCTAAAATTTTAAACAAACCAAGAGATTAAAAAAAGAAATACATATTATGGTGTGTTCATCCCCCCCCCCCTTCAACAAAAAAGTATTCAAAATGCATTTTAAAAATATATATTAAATTAGCAACATTTATGCAACATTAAATTTCCAGTATATAAGGAAATTTAAAAAACATTATATTAAATAAATAATATATATATATATATATATATTATGTATATGTAAAGTGTTATTTTTTTTTAATATTTATTTATTTATTTTTTTCGACTCTGTATACCCTGTTATCTTTGAAAACTTATTTAAAAAGAATTTCAAAAATTCAAAATTAATGTTATATAAGCTGTTAAAGTTTAAAAGTTTTTTTTCTTTGCTGTATTCTTTATAAGTGCCATCTTAAAAATATTAGAAATTAAAGAACTTATGTATGATTCATTTAAATATGACACTGCAGAGTAAAAATACCCATAAAGTATATTTTACAAGTTCTCAAATATTTACACATAAAAAAATCGATACATGATGGATTTGAAAATAACCCCCTCCCCCCAACACAATAATAATAATAATAATAATAATAGTAATAATAATAATATTGAATTAATTAAATATATTGAATAATAAATTATAATATATTTTTGTGACATTATAGACTAAAATGCTATTTCTTATAAGTACTTTTTAACACCCTTTTACACTGCTTTCAAGTTAAGGAAATTTACGTGTATTATAAAGATGCATAAAAACCATCTGTTCAAAGATCTTTGCTTTATCTCCATTAAAACAGAGATAAGTATCACTTAAAGTGTGTCATTATTATTTAAAAGTAATAATGATGACTGTCCGGTAAGCAATAATACAAAAAGTAAAAATGTGACCTTACACCTGGTTTGGAGATTTACTATTTCAGAGGCTTAGTCATATATATATATATATTTTTAATTCTTTTTTAATTTATTTTACTTATTTTTAAACAGATATATTAAGTACAGTATACTCCCGATTATCCTCGGGATTGAATGGCACGGGCTCAGCGGATAAACCGCAAAAAGTCTGGAAATGTGGGGTAAACGTGATAAAAAATATCATAGCTCAAAAACACGATTGTATTGTATAAAAATCATAATACAAACAGTGGAAATAGTCACAATATAGTATAAGTATTTGCATTTTATTATACAAAAAGATGTTTAAGATTATAATTATTTTATATATTCACAAAAGGACTGCACACAAAAAAGTGGACTTACGATGAAGCCATTACCTTAAATAGTACCATAGACATACCAACATTTTAATTTATTCCGGAGCATTTGAAATAATCACCCTTTTCTTAAACCACTTTATTTGTAATGTAATTTTCACCAATACATAATCTTAATTAAATATGAAAAAAAAAAAAAAATACCCTTCAAGAAAAGTTTTGTGAAAAAAAAAAAAAAAAAAAAAACACGAGTATACTAATAAATCACCGGAATAAGTTAAAATGTTGGTATGGCTGGTGCTGTACTCTACAAAAATTTTCACAAAAGAAACGTAATAATTTTTATTTTTTCTTTAAAAATATAATCATTTGTTTATATTTCTTGTTAAGAAAACTCTTTCTGTTGATCCCGACCTTTTCATGCGCCCTCGAATGATGCACTATGCCCATAATCCGCTCACGGATATTCGGGAGTTTGTTATTATCGCTTACATCAATTATAGCTTATATTCAATTGAATCATACGGAGATTGCTTTATAAAAATATTTATAACGTAAACAGTGACTTGAAAAGTGTAGATAAGTATTCTACTATGATTGAAAACGTCAAATAATTAGTAATCGTCACCACATTGTTACGGTAGAGTACTTAAAGAAATAGCATATTTTGAAACAGTGTCAATAGCAGCACCATCCGTAAATACAGAGTTGCCTATTTTTACTTTCTTCTATATGTAATATAGAGAAAGTATTGGATTCGCGAAAATTTTCGACCTCCGATTTTTGACGAATCAACACGTTTTAGGATGTCCTGAACACGAATTGATAGTTTTTAAGAAATGTCTGTCTGTGTGTCTGTCTGTCTGTCTGTGTGTCTGTATCATTTTTTTGTGGACGCTGTATCTCACGAACCAATGAATGAAATTTAACCAAACTTGGTATTTAGTTGCACCCTGACATGAACTGGTGCCCATTAGATTTGGGGATCAATAGCTCAACAGGTGGCGCTGTGATCGCATTTTATGCAAATTTTTAACATGGCAGCATAGGACAAAATTCTGTATAAATGGGCATAATGAGAGTTATTTTAAACTTGTGATTGTAAAATTAATATGAATTATTGATAATAATAGTAGTTAACTAGGGAAAAAAAATTGTGCATGGGGGGCATCGGTTCTCCCCCTGGGGGGAAGTACCCCCCGGGGGGGTTAAATTTTGAAGATGGGTATAATTCGAAAGATCTCGTCAATACCTTTAAAACGAATGGTTGAACCATAAATCTGTGATAATTTAAAACAAAGTTATCGACTTTTTTTTACTTTTAACAAAAAAAAAAAAAAAAAAAAAAAAAAAAAACTTAGAAAAAAATCGTATTTTTTTTTAACGAAATTTTACCAAACTTGGTATTTAGTTGGTCCCCGACATAAACTGGTGCTGATTATATTTGGGGATCAATAGCTCAACAGGAGGCGCTGTGGTAGCATTTTATCTAAATTTTTAACATGGCAGAATAGGACAAAAATTCGTATAAATGTGCATAATAAGAATTATTTTACACTTGTGATTGTAAAATTAATATGAATTATTGATAATAGTAGTACGTAACTAGGAAAAAAATTTTGTGCATGGGGGGGCATCGCTTCACCCCCGGGGGGGAAGTACTCCCCCGTGGGGGGTAAATTTTGAAGATGGATATCATTCGAAAGATCTCGTCGATGCCTTTAAAACGAAGGGTTGAACTATAAATCTGTGATAATTTAAAACAAAGTTATCGATTTTTTTTACTTTTAAACAAAAAAAAAAAAAAAAAATCGCATTTTTTTTTTTTTTTTTTTTTAATATTGTTAGTGATTGAATATGTATTAATTTTTACAAAAAAAAAAAAAAAAAAAAAAAAACCTTAGAAAAAAAAAAATCGTATTTTTTTTTTTTTTTTTATATTGTTACTGATTGAATATGTATAGGAAAATATAGAAGAAAGTCTTGTGGTGGCCACAACATACTAGTTATCATTGTTTCTAAAGCATTGTAAACCCCGCTTTCTTTTTCTTTTAATATTGCTTTTTTTTTTTCCCCTTTAAGAGTAAAGTTTTCTCATTTTTATGGTAGACACATGTCAGAGAAAATAATTCTTTAAATAAATCTGTGTGAAATAAAGGCAAGTCCATAAATGTTCCAGATTAATTTGTAAAAGATTAATTTATCTAGATTAACATTCCAGATTAATTTATCATCTGTGGTAAATTGCGCCATTTACAACAAATAATATTCATTTTACAAGGTTCTAAGAAAACACTATTTTGAATACTACCTTTTACATAAATCAATCACTGCATTATTTTTTGGAAGATATGGACTACAAACAAGTAAGGAAGAGCACTCAATAAATAAATAAATAAATAAATAAATAAATAAATAAAAAGTAGTATTCAAAACACAATAGTGAGTGCAGGGAACCCTGTATTAATTAACAAACGGAAATTTCCTTTTGAATCAGTAAACTGTGTTATAAGCATTTTGTAATGGAAGAGATTATGTCTTTAAAGGATGTATTTTAACTTCCTTAATCCTCAAAAAATAACTTTAACATAGATGCCAATTTATTGCGGATATTCCGTAACCTTAATATCGGAATTTGTTAATAGAAAATTTTTATAGTAATTATCTGCGAATCAATATCACGAATTTGGTATGAACCTTATTTTTCTTTTGTAGTAGCTTGTCACATCTGTTTTAATGCAACCTTATAATATATATATATATTTCAATACCCTTTCATAAAAATTCTTTTATATAAAAAATAAGAACCTTTGCCCTTTGTTTTGAAAGATAATTCAAAAAATAATTTCAGTGGAACAAAATATTTTAAGTCAGTTCAGAATTCTATTATAGATTTTAAAGTTCAAGCAAACAAATCGAAAAAAAAAGAAGAAAAAAAAAAAAAAAAAAGGCAGAGTTTTACTTATTTTGGAAAAGGCTTTATTGTTACATTTTACATTAACTCAAAAGAAGTTTGCAGATCGAATAAATTTTTCGTAAAGAAAATTTTTCCTCACAATAGCATTTTGAGTAAATCACCATCTGACGCAAACATTTCCTTAATGATGCATTTAACAGACTTTGTAAAGCTTTGGTTTGAAGTGCCAGAAATCATTACCATAAAATTTAAGAAATAACGTTATTTGTGAGAAAATTGCTTTCTTATTCCGAAAATATTTATTTAATGTTTTCTTTAGAGATTTATTACTTGAGTTAGTTGAAATTTAAAATACTCTTTTTTATTCCGTTATTAACTTGTATCAGTAAACTCGTTTGTGAAATTTCTTAAATTTTCTTTTGATTTACTTATAATTTTATCCAGGTGATATTTTAAAAAATTTAATGCACACACTCATGTAAAAACATTCTGTGGATTCTTGCGCAGGAATTTGCGAAGTAAAGCGAAAGCTAAGGAACGGGGGGGGGGGGGAAATGTCTGCTACAAAACCGAAATATTTATAATGGCAAATTATTAACTCTTTACAATCTTTTTTTTTTTTTTTTTTTTAACACGCTTTTATTAGCTTCACCTGTATGTATGTATGTTTGTATGTTTGTATGCATGTTTGTAATTTCTCTGGGAGCAAACAAAAAATTTATATTGTAAAAAAAATACTTTACGTACGTGAACGATGTGGCGTTGAGGTAAGGCGCCGCGCTGCGAACCTAAAGGTCCAGCGTTCTATCCCCGTCAGGGGATGTCTTTTAAAAATGGTTTTTGTTTAATTCTAAGTTATTTTAATTAAAGATTTAAATGTATGTAAATATTACGGTGTGTCACTCAAACGATTTTCTCTTACCCTGAATTTTAATACTAAGATAGATATTTTGTGCTTTTTAGTTCACATTTCTATAAAAGCGTGTTCTTTAATTTTTTAAAACTATAATATTATTTTGTAGTAGTAGTAGTAGTAAGCCCTGATTTTTCGCTGTCTTGTAAAGTGTTAAAATTTTTAATAAAATAATTTTAAGTATCCGTGAATTAAAAATTTACTCTTAGTAATTGATGTGGTAAATGACACCGTATGTATAGAGACAATGTGTTAAACAATAATACGAAAAACATTTTTTTTTGTAAATTGAAGATTTAATTATATTTATGAAATCGAAGTATTGAATTCCTTTTTATATAGATATTTAATAAATTTCCGAAACACAGTTAATTATGTAACTGCTCGAAATTTCTTATGTATCGAATCTAGAGTTCCCACAAACGGTAAGTTTGTTACCACTCTTTTTATACAGTAATTTTAGACTTCCCTAATCGCTAATATGTATTTAAACAATTACTATATAAAATTTCTGGCATCCTAATTTCCCTTTGTGTGAATCCAGATCAAATCATATAAGAGATAGAAGAAAGCAAATTCAGTCAAGCAATTTAAATTCTCCATCCACTAAAATAACTTTCGCAGATACAAGAGGCGAGTTTTAGTGAGCATAATTTTGGTTTATAACCCAATTCTAGAAAATCAAGCGAGAATTTCTCTGAATACAAAGGATTCATAATATGCATAATATAGTTTCACCATCTAGAAAAGTATAGACTAGAAACTCTCGATCATTTCGTCTATCCAGGTTATTTTTGTACTTTTTACACATAACTCGAAAATCTAAATTTCTATTTTTGGTTTTCAGAAAATGACTACTTATTCATTCTAGATTAAGACGCTATAAATTGTTTAATGAAAGTAGGTGTGAGTGTTTTGAATTTTCACATATGCGATCATGTTTTATTGTTATTTTATTCGTAGAAGTGTTGTTAGTTATTTTAGTATTATGTTGAGCGGTAAAAAAATGGGCATTAAATATGTTTTAAAGTGATCTTATTGATAGTCTGACCCACTGGCTCTAGAAAGAGGATGTTGTAATTTATATTTTTCTGTGATTTTACTGATGTCAGATTCTTTTGATTTTTCATTGCTCTGAACATTTGGATTTTTCTTTCTGAATTATATTTTGCATTTTTTTCACACTTTCTCGTATTTAATAATTAATGGTAATCGGACCCCTACTAGCGAAAGAAACTTCCTTAACCGTTAATAAACCCTCTTGCTCTTGGATACATTTACATTATAATAATTTGTTGCTCACGTTTGGATTATATATATATATATATATATTAAATTGTCAATTAGGCATCCCCCCAAATTCCATTGTTAACAGCATATAAAAAACCCAGTCGCAAATGTGAAAAATAAAAACATTCGAAACCAATTATAGGTAGAAACTGTGGTTGAAAATTGCAGTCTCCGTTTAATACTGCTCTTCAGCAGAATTACAAAAAGTAATCTTAATAATAAGTTAATTTCATCGAAAAGGAAATGTGAATAAAATGGGGCAAAAACTTTGAAACGTAAAAAAAATAACGATAAGATAGTAAATTCTATAAAATTATCTTAAAGGAAGAAACTAAAATTCTTTGAATATTGTGAACACTCACACATTGTATTAAAATGTACGGGAAACAAAGAAAGAGTTTGATATTCTTTTTGACTTAATTTTAACTACACCAACTTTTTCGGTTGGCACTTTTTGCTTTCTCGTAACTTCTCCATTGATTACGTTTGTGTAAAGACGCCTTTCAAAGGCCGTTCTCTCCCTCCAAGCCATTTTGTTGTTGGGATTTTCCTAATTGACATTAATGAACTGTAACAATATTAGTTAATTTTCCTGCGATGTCTAGGGCTGCGGTAGTCCAGTCGGTAGAGCGCCGGCCTCGTAATTGGAAGATTGCGGGTTCGGTACTCGAACCGGCCAAAGACCGTCGTTTACAATAATGGTGGCGTTTGCACGTAAAATCTGTCGTGGCCGTAATGTCCTCCATGTTCCCATCAAAAATTATACCTGTGGGGGTCACCGAAGTGGGAGAGCCATCCCTACCGTGGAGGATCAAAATTGTGATGGCATGTCTCCGGACCACCTCTAGGGGTGTTTTCCAGACCGTCGCCAATTACCCATCTGCGCAGCACTAGTGCGACGTAAAAACCCAACCAACCTGCGATGTCTATATTTCATATCTGTAAGCATCAACATGTTTTCATCTATTTCTTGTCATCTATATGCTTTCATCCTGAAATAAAGTGAACTGTATGTACAGACTGGTTTTGTTACGCCTATTGATTATGTCTTCTCCTGCATACTTTCCAAGTAATACGGCACGGTTTTTCTGTAGCTTGAACATGGTTTGCATTTTCTACAGTATAAATATTCATGTGAAAAAAAAGGAATATTTAGATACATTGAAATTACAATATTTCATTCATTTGAATTTAATATTTAATATGTTCAGTTTTTAGTTTATATGTACTTTTTTTTTTTTTTTTTAATCTGTTTATTTACTTGAAAACACTGTCGTTATCGTTATGTTCTTAATATTCAATAAAAAATATTTAACAGAATAAAAATGAAAAATTTGCATGCTAAGTTCTTACCAGTAATTATTAATCGTCCACCTGTTATACTCTCTTTTGTCTGTCTTGTTAACATATCTCTGACTTGGCACTTGTAAAGGGAATGACTGTCGGCATACTCCACAATTTTTATATGTAGTTCTCCAGTTGGATATAATACGTATCTGTCGTTTTCTGAAATATAATTGAAAAACGAAAATAATTATATAAATCGGGTAGTTGAAGTGAAGAATATTTATTAATATCTAAATTAAAATAATACTTGTAGTAACTGTTTTACCAGTAGTGGACAGTTTTAAATTTAAACTTTTTACTTCTTTCATAACGCGATTTGAATTCAAGGTTGGTGTTTTAACATTAATATTTTGAAATGCAAAGACTTCAATACATCATTTCTAGAAAGGCATAAAAATAACTGAAACATTATAAAATTTTTGTAGTCTTATTGATTTTTTTTGTAGTAAATAATACTTAAAACTTTTTTTTTTTTTTATGTGCATATCTCGAGGTGTCATGATCTGATTTTCTCTATACTTCTACGAGACAGTTACTGTCAAAGTGGTGCATTTTGTGGGTTTGTGGCCCTATCTACACCGGAACGGGAGGGTTTCCAACATCGCAAGAAATTCTGACATTTCCAGAATAATTAAATACGTTTCTCTTGATTTTGAATATCTATTACCTTAATTAACGAACGTATCAATTAAAAATACAGCATTAAAAATATGTTCCATTGCCAGACTGAAAATAATTTCCCACTAAACATTGCTTTTTCGGTATAAACCACCGTTCCAAACTAGCGTCGGTTCGAAAAATGATACCAGACTGCCAACTTTTTAATTTATTCCGTAGCAGTTGTCAGTATCCGCTTTTTTCTCATACTACGTTTTAAGAGGAGTAGATTTCACCTTATTTAACTGTAATTACATGAAGAAAAAATGTCTGTTCGATGAAAGTGGTGTGAATTGAAGGCGGGATCTAACAATAGTGCTGTTTTGGTGTCAGGGTTTAGGCCAGTTGAAAACGATAGGATCCTATGTCTGAGGATAATGCCCTCCGTGGTGGATCTTTTTAAGGGCTCTTAGCCCGTGTTACGTAAGTTTCGGAGAATACTATGAATATTTCAGACCAGTTTGGAAGAAGAACGTAACTGGGATCGAACTTGTCACCCCAGCTCTATCAGCTTCGATAGTATAATCTCTCGGTCGCTTGTGGGGCAAACAACGTCACGGAAAAAATATAAAGATAACAGTTCTATCAGAAACACTCTATATTATTCCACAGATTAAAAATACCATCTCTTCTCGATAGAAAGTGTCAGACGATAAATGTTAACAGAATTGCACAGTTAAAATTCTTTCTGACCTTCGATACTTATCGAAGATACTCCAGCGAATAAATTTTATGTTAATTTCCAGCGAATAAACTTTACGTTTACTTCGGCACTAGATGCTACTTACAGACGTTTTTATTACAGAAAGGCTTTTATCGTGTGCCATCACATTTACTGACTGCCATTTTTCTTGATATTTTTCTATGTTAAAATTTATTTGTATAACACCGCTAGAATCTACAGTTTGTCTTAGGAAAAATATAAATGTGATAAAAAATGTAAAAAACTAAATTTCCTTTAAGGTGTTGAACATTTTTGAATTCTAAGTGCCATTGGTAACGTCAAGGCACCTCTCCATTAAACTCCCATTAATTATTTCAATGAGGTGACATGCGTAATTTATTGTTTGTGTCAGGCCCGCCCAACACGAAACGCTTGGCGGAACGCATTGAAAATTCATACTTGCCAACCATCTCATTATAAACCGTACAATTTTTAGTACCCGACTTTTTTTTCACACCCGCCATTTTTTAGAATAATTTTATACTCATTTAATCATAACAACATTTGAAGAGATTTATCTAAAAATAAAGTGGTGTGAAAAAAAAAGAGACTTTTTTCAAGGGGCGTTAAAAATAGTACGGTTATTAATGAGATGGTTAGCAAGTATGGAAATTCACTGTACATAGGCGGGCTGCATTGTATAAATGCGTGAACCATACAAATATAGTAATTATTTTTTCAGTGGGCTTCTGAGGATTTAAAACAGAAAATATGCACATTAAATGTGCTTTTAATCATAAAATAACTATAAAAAAGTCAAAATCTTTTGAATATATATTTATAAGTTTAATAGTAAGAATCAGTTATTGATCTGATAATATTTTATTAATATCAGTGAACACGATATTTGTTTCTAAATCTACTTTAATCGGTATTTTCATTAAAAATTAAAAAAAATAATAATAATGATAATAATAATAATTTTAGATGTTTCAACGGAAGATGTCAAATCAGAAATTTCCTGTGTTGTCTCGACGGCCACATAACCTTACACGGCGGGTCACATGCTGCCGGCGGATTGGCCACCCCTGGTTTATATCTTTAGAAGTTCATCTTCTAACTAAAAAAAGTATATCTGAGATACATCTTTTGGTTTTTAAAAAACTGGGGGAAAAAGGTAAAAAGGAAAAAACAAATTATTATTTTAATATTATTATTATTATTTTAAAAAGTTACTGATTTTGTGTCATTATTCAGCTAAGTTAAACAGTTTTTCACAAAATTTCTTACAAAACTATAATTCTAAAAATTATTTAAATTTTGTAGCTCAAAAATAAATTAGACTCATAAATACAAAATAATTTATTTGTAAATTTTATTTAACAATTGCAACAATGTGTAGGACTTCAGCATAAATTTTCGAGAACATATTTTCAAAATTGTATTTTCGGAATATAATTGTATGAAAATATTTTTAATAAAATATTACATAAAATTCCCGAGGATTAGATATTCTAATGAATTTGGCTGAGACTTATTGGGCTTACAGTTGATATGGGCTAGTTGAAATTGATATATATTTTTTTAAAGGGGATTTGTTTTCAATTTATTTTGCATAATTAAATACTTGTTTTTATATTTTTTCATTCTGTTAAGAAAGTAATGTTACTAAAAATATCTTTTGTTTAATAATATATTTTTTCAATCTTTTGGTGTTTTTATTTCGCTCTTTCCGAATGGTTCGAAAGTATCCCTTACTGAAAGAAAAAAGTACCCACTAGCCCACTAATGGATTTTGTGGATTTAATAGTGAGGAAAATTAAGCCTTCAAAGAAAAATAATACATTTCAATGATAAAAACTTTTTTTTTTTTTTACAATTATTTCAGTATCACCATCTTGAGAAAATGTTAATTGAAGTATTTAATACTGTTTTTGCCATACATCTAAAATAAAGAAAAAAAAAGTAAAGTGTCATTTGTATTATCATACTATCTGTCTATACTGAAAAAAAAAAAAAAATGAAGGGATAAAAGTGCTGGAAAACGAGTAAAATTGTTTTAAATCTGAATATGTCACATACTTAATATAGCTCCGAAAAAAATATACTCGAACATAAAATCATATGTACTAATTATTGAGCATATTAATATGTTGAAAAAATAGCATCAATCATCGTGAATCCAAGTATCCCAAACATAGATTTTCTTTGATGTATAATTCCTCAAACCAGTATGAAACCGCGACAAAAAAATAGTTCTGGAGATTTCAGGGAATAAATTTTTTCTTTGAACTTTTTCTGTTTAAATTTGTAGAAATTCTATTCAAGGAGTTCTTTTAGTTCAACATATTTATAATAAATTATTAATTGAAAAGATATTAACTTAAAATCATGCGATATTTTATAAATGAGACCGGCATGTTCTCCTTTTTGAAACAAAATTACCCCTTTCGAAGTGTGTATGTCTATATACTTAATTTTAAGCACATCATTTTTAACAGTGTATCTATTTATTATAATATATATTATGAAATTAATATATTTTAGAAAGTTACCACTCAAATAAAAAATCGATAATGCATGTATTACCTGAACTTCTTTGTTGTAGTATCATTATTCCATCATCTCTCTTCCAAGAAACAACTTTAACATAATCACGAACTTGACTAGGTATGCTGCACCTTAATACACCAATATTTCCTCTGATAACAAATTCGTCGTAAACTCTAGCATCAAATGGTTCGTACAGAACTGCAATAAAGAAATCCTCATGAAAATTTAGTTTCATATTGTCAACTACTTCAATATATATATATATATATATATATGTATGTATATATATATATATATATATATATATATATATATATATATATATATATATTTATATTTATATATATATATATATACATATAAATATATACTTGCCAACCATATCATTATGAACCGTAAAATTTTTAGTACCCGCCTTTTTTTTTCTCACCAATATTTTTTTAGAGTAATTTTAGTCTTATTTAATCGTAACAACATTAGAATAAAATAACTCTAAAAGTATAGTGGTGTGAAAAATGGGGCGCTTTTTCAGGGAGCGTTAACAATTGTACGGTTATTAATGAGATGGTTGGCAAGTATATATATATATATATATATATATATATATATATATAAACAAATTATTTTTCTTCATTGAATAGTAATTAAAAGAAAAAATAGGCGGTGTAACATTTGTAAATAATAAAATTAAACATAATTTATACGTCTCATTAATATATTAAAACCAATGTAACATTTAAAATGAGATAATGAATACAAAAAGTTTAAAACTTCAAAAATACATTTTAGTTAAAAACATTAAAATACACGACAGACGTTTCGGCTAGAACACTAGTCCTCCTCTGTGTCAAACATACAAGCACAACATTTACAATAAAATATCATAACACATCATAACAAGATTATAATATTCAGGAGGAATAGCTTTAGCCTCGTTCAGGGCAGAATGTTGCATTTTAGCAAAAGCGCCCCCTAGAAAAATACGGGATTCATATAAATTTACATTAGCAGCTAGAATTTTAAAGTTGTCAAACTCAGGAATATGATCAGTATTGAGGGAATGGATTACGGGTTTCGATCTTAAATCACATGTTTTATATGAGCGTTTATGTTCCTTTAATTTAATTTCACCTGTTCTGCCAGTTTCACCGATATATGTAGAATCACAATTTTTACAGGGAATACAATAGATTATACCAAGACGTTTAAAGAGGGGGGGGGTAGGGACAGATATTAAAACAGTTAATATATCTACTAGCTTTAAAACTCAACTCCGTATTAGTAACTTTCTCTCAAACTTTAAACCCGCTGCCCCCCCCCTCCTAACGTCTTGGTGTAATCTATTGTATCCCCTGTAAAAATTGTGATTCTACATATATCGGTGAAACTAGCAAAGCAGGTGAAATTAGATTAAAGGAACATAAACACTCATATAAGACAGGTGATTTAAGATCGAAACTCGTAATCCATTCCCTCAATACTGATCTTTTTCTTGATTTTGACAACTTTAAAATTCTAGCCTCTAATGTAAATTTATATGAATCCAGTATTTTTCTAGAGGGCACTTTTACTAAAATGCAACATTCTGCCTTAAACGAGGCTAAAGCTATTTCCTCCTGAATCTATAATCTTGTTATGATGTGTTATGAATGTTTTTTGTAAATGTTGTGCTTGTATGTTTGACACTGAGGAGGGCTAGTGTTCTAGCCGAAACGTCTGTCGTGTATTTTAATGTTTTCAATTAAAATGTATTTTTAAAGTTTTAAAATTTTTGTATTCATTATCTCATTTTAAATGTTAGATTGGTTTTAATTTGTAAATAACATGAACAAAAACAATAGCAACAATGACAACAAAATAATAGCAACATAAAATAATAAATAACTACATTTATACAACTACTAATATTAAGTGTAATAGTACTTTATGCTAAGTGATACGTGAAGAAGTGTATAAAAAGTTGAACATTGCAATTTCTTTAAGCTCTAAATAATTATTTTTAAATTACTGTATTAATTAAATTGGAATATTTGCAAAACAAAAACAAAGAAATAAATAAATCATGTAAATAAAAGAAAAAAAATTCTAAATAATTAAAAGCAAGTTGAGATCTGCTTGAAAATTTAAAAATTTAAATGTGAAACAAAAAAACAAGTTTTTATTTTATTCTTATTTTATTTTTTTATTTTTTTACTGCATTACTTAATATTTAATGGGAAACACTATATTTCTCAAAAATTTTCTTAAATCTGCTAAAAGAAAAAAAAAAAAGAACAAAAACAGCACGTTTCCAAAATGAGTAATAAGAAAAAAGAAAAGGCCCTTTTGAATAAAAGAGATTTCTTCTAATTAGGCGTCTTAATCTTGAATATGCTTTCAATCTTTTCTCCAAGACTCGAGGGAGTCGAAAAAGCTAATTATTTATTCTTTGAATGAAACGGTACTTTTTCTTACCGTTGCTTAAAAAATTCTTCACTTTCAGATTAGAAGGCGCGATAGCAACAGTAAGAAAAATCTATTACTATTTGCCATTTTGCACATCATTAAACGTCACTTACTTTTTTCAATTGTTAAAAGATTTTTGCATGTAATAGGAGAAAAAGAAAATGTTTGTGAAAAGGCAGGATGGTTTTTTTATTAGCTGTTACAAATTATTTTGAGTTTTATTTACTTTTCGATGTCACGTCTGTTTTATTTTTGTTTATTTTACATGCGGGTAAAAAAAAAGAATGAAAAAAGAAACCAATTTTGCTTAATTTTTAATAAATTATACATTTCAACTATTTGTAGCATATACATATGATATGCATAATGTATAAATGTTCATTTTTTATTCATGAGCTGTTGAAATTTTGTAAATAATATATTTTAGAGAAAAAATAAATATTTTCTTTGAAATATTTATTTTTAAATTTCTATATGCAAAATGTGAACAAGTAACACAGATAATTAGAAAAAAAATGTACAATGGTACTTCATTAGTTTCCTGTACAATTATTCAATTTACAACAAAACTTATCCGCCTTTTTAGAATTTATTTCTTAAGTATTTAATATTTAACTTAAGTTTACTAAGCAGTCATAACATACTACTTTTAATTAACATTAATTTTTCATAATTTTTTTTTTATTTAATGGCAAAATTCGATAGTTATTTAAGCAAATTTTATTACTTAAGTAAAATATGTTTATAAAAAAGTTCTTGTATTCAAAAAGTAGAATACCATGACAAATTATATGTAATAATAGTTTCCTAATGAAAATCATATATTTTTAACTGAATGTCATATTTTCATACATTTTATTTAAATATGGTTCACATTTTGTATTAGCATTATTTTTAATAGTAATTTTAATAACTATTTTCTATCAAATATTTACTGTTATAAACTTTTAAAGTTGGCAACTATGTGTAAAGCATTTACTATATACAATATTATAGGTAATTCTATGCATTAAATGGTATTTTATTATTTCACACTGTAAATCCAATTAATTAAAAAAATAAAAAAAAGAAGGCCGCACTTTGAACATGTCGTTTTTAATGTTTAATATTATTTTATTTATTGCGTTTTTACGCTATTTTAAGTGATATGCGACAAAAATGATGATTTGATATTTTTCAAAGGAATAAAGCATTAAGAATATCACAAACTACTTATTAATTGTTCTGCTTATGATTAGTAATGTACTTAATTGACTTTATTGCACTTAACAGTAGTAATAGCACTGAATAGAATTACTTGTGCTTAAGATTAGTAATGGTACTTAATTGATTAATGTGCTTATGATTAGTATCAATGCTTAATGCAGGGACGAGACAATTTCTCGTTTGTTGCCGCTGATATTTTTACACAGAAATCTCTATGTATTTTATAGTATTTCTTGTGATTCACTACTATAGATATTATTGTTCAAAAATAGTGATAGAAAAATAAAAGAGGAATTTCTTCATTAATCTTAATGTAAAACATACTGAATTGCTTCATTGAAACATACTTTAGCTGCGAAACTGAATATGAATTTAACACCAGCCTTTTTTATCTTACATAACTGGACTGACAATTCACATACATTTTCATACTGGTAGTAGTAATCTCTTTTTTGAAGACACTCAAAATAGTGTATAAAACTTCGATTCGATATTTATCTAAATTCATATGAGTTTTGCAACTCTTGTAATTGTTTTTGAATATTCTGAAATTTATTTTTACTACCGATACTTAAAAAAAAATAACGCGTATTTTCTTTTTAAAATTTTCTACACATCATTCATTATTTATTAACACTGTTATATAGCAACACAATTCTTATACTATATATTAATATATTTAAACAAAACGTATATATTGTGTATGTGGAAAAGGTTACAACAGATCTATCTTGAAAATAAGCAAATTTCGCATTTCCCAATTAAATAAAACAAAGTTTATGCATTAGGATTTAAGATATTTAATTTCTAAAACGGCAAATAAAATATATGGAGCGTACTTTAATGTACACCACTTTTTGAATTTTATTTTCTAAAGAGCATTTTCAAGAATTATTTGCACATAAAAGATTTTTCTATATGGTGCATGGTACATGTAAAATATTACTTATGACAAAGTAAAATATCTAAATATAATATAACGACGAGCCACACATATTTATTGATTCGAAAAGTTTTCAATAATTTTTCATATGTTTTAATTAGACAAATTGAGAGATTAATATTTAAGCTAAAGTTGTATTTTCCAGGCAGGTAGATTTTATTTTCATAGCTGATATGTAATCTGTATAAACTGTTAGTATCTATAACGATGAAGTATACAGGGCTCTCACTCGTCATTTTTTTTTTTTTTTTGGGGGGGGGGGGGGCGCATGAAATTTTTAATAGTATTTTTAAAAATATTTCTTCACAATTAATTGAGTTCAGTCGTAAGAAATTCTTTTAAGAAAATGCTCCTCGAAATTTCCAGTGCTCCAAAAAGTGACTAGTCGACACTCTGAGTATAATAAGAGTCATATATTTGTTTATATTTATTTATATTTTATTTATGCATTTATTAAGCTAGTAGCTATTTATTTTTCTATAAATATAACTAATAAACCTTTTTAATACTTCCTTAGGATTAGAATATATTTTATTTTAAATTGAAATTTTTTGAAATATAAATTTTAATTACCTACTTATATCTATATATATACATGATATGTAATTTAAAAATGTATGTATTTTATTTATTTATTTATTTATTTTATTATTTTTTTTTATTTCATGGAAATAGTTTTTCGAAATTTTGCAATATTTAATATGCGTTTGAGTTCAACTTTCAAAATTTTAAATATTTATTGATCATTTGCTAAAAACGAAGATTTTACTTTTTCATATTTAGGATTAATTAGAAAAAAAAATGTAATAATTATTAAAAGGTAAATCTTCTTAACCCGTTAACGCCCGAATAAATTTCTCAAAATAATTTTAGCTGATTATTTTACTTCTAAATTAATATAGACAACTGACAGTAAAATATATTAACCTAAACAAATCTTCTGATAGTTTTAAATTTAAAGCCTATCCTCATTTATTGACGTTTAGTGCTCTAGTGAGAATACTTCCAGATAGAAAAACTTTGAGATAACAGATTAATTTCCTATTATATGTTGACAAAGATCTCGACCATTATAATATATAATATTATTCAACTTGATTTAAGTTAGTATACCTGCACAAAAAGCAAATATATGTGAGACGAATGAAAAATCATAAAATGACTATCCAAATTCTGAAATAATAATTAATAGTAGGCACATAAAACTTTCAGGGATACTTTAGAGTGACGTTATAAAATGTCACTAAAAAGCAGAAATCATTCCAAGAAAACACAAAAAATATACGCGCCATTTTATTAGCTGTCCTCAAATGAGGACACCGGGGCGCTAACGGGTTAAATTATTTAAAAGTAATATTACTGTTTCTATTATTAATAAACACTTTTAGTGATAAGTGAAGTATCTATCATTAATACACACTTACACTCAATTTTAAAAACATTTTATTGCATCTATACTTCGTACTTTCGTATATAGGTTATATTTTGAATTAGCCGAATTAAAGTTACACAAAAATCTGTTCGTGCGTGAATAGATACATGACAAGAGATGCGAACATTCATAGATATATTTTATAAACTATTTTATGGCGAATGTGAAGTTAACTTTTCCATACACAATTAGTTATTTATTTGTAAAATTTATTTAAACGAAAATGAAACAGCAATGAAGCTTTTACATTAAATATTGAAAAGCATATAATACTCGTATATTGCAATAAATAACCAAGAAAAAATATATTTACGAATTTTTTGAAATTGTTACATAAAAGTGAATTGATTGAGAAAGTTATAAATTACTTCAGAAAATATCATTATATTAAAGTGAAACAAATAGTTATTGTTCGTCTCCTGAACATGGTTTATACTGAACAAAAATATAACTAGTTGGCATAGACGGACTCTGTTCAGTTCCCCATCATATGTATGTTCTCATAAATTTCTTGTACAGGACTTATTATATACATGTTAAGAGAAATGAATTTGACCAAACGCTTGACACAGTGACAGAACAAAATCCTCGCCTAATAGGCTACCCACCATTAAGTTCGATATCTTATTCTAATCTATTAATTTATTTTATTGGGATCAATTTCGTAGTTTTTTTTCGTGCTACTATTTCCAATGCAACTTTCCAAAAAATGCGTATTTTTATGAAATATATCCCCATTTTGCTATGTTGATAAAATCTTAAATTTCGAATAACTTACGAAATTTTCCTATTAGAATATTTGCAGTCAATCATGTTCATACAAGTATCATAAATGTTATTTTGAAATTGTCTGATATATTTATGATCCTTAAAATGGACGTTTATGCTCGATTTTGCCTTATTCTGCCATTTTAAGTAAATCGTAAATTCCAAATAACTTACGATTTTTTTAATTGGAAAATCCATACTCTATGGTATTCATGCCAGTATCCTAAATAATATTTCGAAAGTGGTTTGACATCTTTAAGATGAAAATATCCCTCAAGATTTACGTTTATGTGAAATTTTGTTCTATTCTGCCATGTTAAGAAACTCGTAAATTTCCAATAACTTACGAAATTTTTATACTGAAAAATTCATAGTCATTAATGTTCATGCCAATGTCCTAAATAATATTTCAAAAGTAGTCTGACATCTTTACGATGAAAATGTCTCCCAAAATTGACGTTTATGTGAAATTTTGCCCTATACTGCCATGTTAAAAAATTCGTAAATGTCTAATAACTTGCGAAATTTTCAAAGTAGCATATTTATAGTTACTGATGTTCATTCCGGCATCAAAACTGCTATTTTAAAACTGGTCTGACATTTTTACAGTAAAAAGTTTCCATTTAATGCACGTTTAAGGGAATTTTTGTCCTATTCTCCCATGTTAAGAAAATCGTAAATTTAGAATAACTTACGAAGTTTTTTAATTCGAATGTTGCAAATGAATAGGGTTCTTGCCAGTGTCGAAAGTAATATTTTAAAACTGATCTGACCTATCTGCGACAATTTGTTCGTAAGATATCGTGTACACAGACTAACAAACTAACGGACTAACACACTAACAGACACCCTACAGTCAGACACCATACAAATTTTGTCATTTTCGGATTCCTCACACCTGTAAACGTATAAAAAAGTCAACAAACCGAGGTCAAAAATTTTCACGATTACCTAAGTTCCCCATACCTATAGTATCCCGAGAGTAGTCGCGTCATTTTTTGTAACGCTAATAGTCGCGTGTCGGTCTTTTTGCCGCCGCTGTTTAGTGTTGGGGGAAAGCCGAAAGAAAGCCAGTAGATAAAGATGAAGTGCCTTCTTTAATTCACGCAAAGTTTTTCCCGCAAAGCTCTAACCAGTATGAAAAACCGGAAAGGGGGAAAGAAATGAATCAACGTTAGTGGTCGCGTCGCGGTCAAATAGACCGATTTGAGAAGTAAAATGTTTTTAACTGCTGAAAAAATAGCAGGAATTACTTGAAAACATACTATGTTAGAGGACATCCACCCAAGGTCAGGTACACAGAGTATCCCCACTTTATTTTTAAGGGGTGATTTGCAGGAGGAATTTGTAAGCGATGGGCGGCAAAAAGACCGATATGCGACTACTAACGGGGTATGATGGGGAACTAATATCAAGAAATACATAAATTTTATTTTGACGATCTTTTGAACAAAACTTTAGATTTTTTTTTTTTTTTTTTTTTTTTTTTTTTTTAACATACTAAAATTTAGATAGGATTTTCATTTTACAGCTTTGCTAATAACAATAGTTTACTGTTGTAAAGTTCGTATAACATTATTAAGTAAATTCATTAAAAGAAAAAAAGTCTCTGAATATTTAAAAGTATATT
The DNA here is from genome assembly GCA_963930645.1 of Salticus scenicus. Classification (NCBI taxonomy): domain Eukaryota; kingdom Metazoa; phylum Arthropoda; class Arachnida; order Araneae; family Salticidae; genus Salticus; species Salticus scenicus. The sequence goes on along the minus strand of OZ005656.1, from coordinate 47,168,918 downwards.
CTTTTAAGTTTGTGTTAAAGATTTATAATTTTTCGTGAAATAGAAAAACAAAAATTTAATTATTATTTTTAAACAACTGTATTATAACTGTTTGAATTATAAAAACTGCACTTTTTTCTTATTTATATTTAAAATTTCGCATGTTTAAGCATATCGCATCTAATTATTTTTGTAACTTTAAAAATAAAATAAAGAATCAAAATATATAAATCATAGAATTACAAATATATATATATATATATATATATTAATTATTATTATTATCAAAATAAAAGAATTTGGAACTTTAGATAATTCTTCAATATTTATTTGTATAATTATAAAATATTCGTAATAATTATACTATTATTCTAAACTTTTATTGTCAGTAGTACTTTTGTGAATATTTGAGGAACAATTTAATGGTATTAGGCAGCATAAGAAGATGTATATATTATACTAAGTTTTGTATTTAAAAATAAGCCACAAAAAAGTATTTCTAATACAAGAAAAAAAAAAAAAAGAAAGAAAGAAAAAAGAAAGGGAAAAAAAAGGAATAAAAACCGTCCTAATTATACTAACAAATATATAATCAAAAACTGTAATTTTCTTGCTAAATACAATTTCTTTTAAATTATATTCTGTTTCTGAAATGAAAAAAAAAAAAAAATATTCTTTTGAATTTAAATCAAAAAATCCTCAAGTCAAAAAAAAAAAAAAAAAAAAAAAAAAAAACTCATTAGCAAGTCATGCATGAATGTAATTACAAGTGCCTTAAAGGAACATTGCGTTATGGAGGATGGGAAGAAAATCGTGCGTTTAGTAATCTCAATAAGAAAAAAACCATCAACCTAATTTGCGTGAGAAATAATTAGCATTTGCTGTTCTCAAGAGTTTGCAAATTTTTAACCATATTGAATTTTGCATCTGCCTAATTAAGGCTATTTTTCTTGAGAAAAGATTTTATTGAACCCTCGAAGGTAAGTGCATGGAGCTAATTAAGTAGAAGTGAACATACTTTATTTAATAAGCCCGATATATTTACTTTGATAAGGATTTGTGTTGTCTTTCATAGGAAAGAATGCATTTATAGTTTTTATTATTTAAATCTGCTACTTCTTAAATCTTCTTAACATTTTTAAACTTTCCTTTCCTATTTTTTTTTTTTTTTTTTTTTTGCAATATTGTAAAAATGAGCATATATTGCATATTAGTTTCTTTTATTGCATTTTATATTTTATTTGATTTTATTAATATCGTCTTTCAAAATAAGGTACTTTAGGTTTTGTACCAACTATGTTAAAAAAAAAAAAAAAAAAAAAAAAAATTATATAATTACGCTAAAAAATATTTATTTTTCCATTTCCTTTTTTGTTATATTTTCACGCTGAATTGTGGTAGAACTAAATATAAAAATATAAATATAAATAAATATAAAAAATACAAATAATGAATGAAACCTTTCAGTATTTTAAATTTTATATTTTCCCATTGAATTATGGTAGAACTAAAAGTAAATATAAATATAAATATAAGTAAAAAAAAAAAAAAAAAAGAATGAAATCTTTCAATATTTTAAATTTTATGTATTCAATTTTAATAAGCTTGAATATTTTGCTCTTAAGTTCTTCTATATATTACATGAATATAAACAAAAATAATAACTAAATTGATATAAAGAAAATAATTAAAATATATATATAATAATGTACTATTTAAAGTTATTTTTAGAATATTTTGTTTTTGTTTTCGTTATTTTCACGATATATTAAAATCCCTAAAACTTAAATCTGGCTTTTAAGAAAACAAAAATGGTTGCCAAAACACTAACGTCCGCTTCAAATATGCAGATGGTAGTAAAAATGATAATAACTGTTTAAAAATGAAATATTAAATTAAAGTTATGGGGAAAAAATTAATAATATTTCTTGAAAATACATTGTATAAAACCATACAGCGAAACAGTCTCAATATACATTAGTAACTCATACAAATTAATCACGAAAATGTACTGCATCAAAACATAGTTTAGAATAAAATTAATTATTTTACGTCATGCTAAAACAAACCAACAAAAAAAAAAAAAAAAAAAAAAAAAAAAAAAAATCGCTTGGTAAAACATAA